>JBBMOL010001573.1:0-36090 GCA_037954665.1 Laguncularia racemosa | reverse complement strand
ACTATTCCATGACATGATACATAAGGAGATTAAAGTATACAATGATGATATGATTGCCAAGTATCAAGAAGAGGAGAATCACATGGAAGTTCTCAAGAAGTTGTTTGAAAGACTTAGAAATTCCAATTGAAATTAAATCCTGAGAAATGTACGTTTAAGGTAACGTCAAGAAAGCTCCTAAGTTTTATTGTTAGCTAGAGGGCGATTGAAGTGAACCTTGATAAGGTAAAGGAGATTCTTGAAATGTCGACTCCATGAACCCTCAAAGAAGCTAGGTTTATATCTCAACTCACTGATAAATGTTGCCCTTTGTTTAAGCTCTTGAAGAAGAATGTAACAATTGAATAGGATATAGAATGTGAGGAAGCCTTCACTAAAATCAAAGAATATTTGATGAATCCTCTAGTCTTGATAATTCACACCCCTAGGCAACCTTTGTTCTTATATTTGACCATACTTCCTAAGTCTATAGGTTATGTATTGGGTAAAAAGATGAAATAGGAAGGAAGGAGAACCTTATATACTATCTACGCAAAAAGTTTATTGAAGGAGAATAGAGGTATTTAGAGGTTGAGAAAACTTGTTGCACTTTAGTGTAGGCAATGTACAGACTCTAGTAATACACTTTTTATTATCCAATTGAGCTATTGACTAAGCATGATCCATTACAGTATCTTGTAAAGAAGTTGGCTATGATGGGTAGAATCTCTAAGTGGCAAATGTTACTTTTAAAGTTTGACATAACCTATGTAGGTCAAAATTCAATCAAGGAGCAAGCTCTAGTAGATCAATTGGCCAAATATCCAATCAAAGGTATACCTAAGAACTTAGATGTTTGATTTCTAGATGAGGGTGTTGTATCCACTATTGAGGATGAGTTGGGAGAAAAGTCTGAAAATCCGCAATGGAAGTTATATGTCACTAAAGTTGCTAATGTATTTAAATGTAGAATAAGGAAGTTTTGGAATTTCCTAAGGATAACCACCTTCCAATGGAAATAAGGTTGATATTTCCATACATTAACAATACAGCAGAATATGAGGCCTACATAATGGAACTCAAGATGGCATTAGAAATGGGTATCCAATGATTAGAGGTATATGGAGAGTCATCTTTGATTATTCTCCAAACTTTGGGAGAATACAAGACCAGAGATAGTAGTTAGTACCATAGCATCAACATTTCAATGAATTGGTTGAAAGGTTTGAAAAGATTTCTTTCACATATGTACCCTAAACTCAAAACCAATTTGCTAATGCTTTAGTAACATTAGCATCATGATTCCAGTCTCAAATGGTATAGAAATTCAACCCTTAAAATTGAGATTAAAAAGAAACCAGCTTTCTACCTAGCACTTAAGAAGGCTTAAGATAAAAAGCCTTAGTATCACAACATCTAAAATGTTCCCCTAAAATGGAACATACCCAAAAGTTATAGATAAGAAAGACTAAAAAGCACTAAGGAGGCTAGTTGCCCATTTGTTCAGTAGGTCCACATTATACAAAAGATCTTTTGATAACACTTTATTAACATGTGTTGATGAGGATGAAGTGGATAGCTTAATGAAAGAAGTGTATAAAGGAGTTTGTGGACCATACATGAATGGATATATGTTAGCCCCAAAAAATCATGAGAATGGGCTAATTTTGGATTTCTATAAAGCTAGACTATATCAAACACATCAAGCACTACATATGTGCCAAATATATGCCAATAAAATTAATGCTCCACCTTAAGATTTACATATGCTATAAACCCCCTAGCCCTTTTCAATGTGAGGCATAGATATGATTGGTTTAATAACTCTAAAAGCATTAAATGGGCACATATTCATCTTGGTGGCTATAGATTATTTTAATAAGTGGGTTGAAGCATCTTCAATGTCAATGTCACTAAAGGAGTGGTAGTCATATTCCAGAAAAGAGACATAATTGCCAGGTATGGGGCACCCAAGTCCATAATTATAGATCATGAAACCAATCTAAACAATAGACTAGTAACAGAGATATGCCCACAATCCAAAATTAACTATGGAACTTCAACTCCATATCACCACTAAATGAATGGAGCGGTTGAGGTTGCTAATAAAAATATCAAAAGAATTATTGAAGAAATGGTAATCACTTACACCAATTGGCATGAAATATTACCATTTGCCCTCATGACATATAGAACTTCAATAAAAACCTTGACAAGATCCACTCCTTATTCGTTAATATATGGAACCAAAGTCATGTTGCCTATGGAAGTAGAAATCCCATCATTTAAGGTGTTGGTAGAGACATCACTCGATGAAGTAGAAAGGGTGAAGAAAAGGATTGATCAACTGAATATGATTGATGAGAAGTGACTTGCAACATTATGCCATGGTTAACGCTACCAACAAAGGATGGCTAGAGCATTCAATAAGAAAGTATAGCCGAAGAGCTTTAAAAAGGGAGACTTGGCATTAAAGAGGGTATTGTCAAACGTACAAGATTCTAGAGGAAAGTTCACTCCAAATTATGAACGTCCTTATATCAAGAGGAAGGTTCTGTTAAGAGGGGCATTTGTGCTAACCAAGATGGATGGTTTGAATTTAAGGGACCCTATTAATTCAAATGCAATCAAATTATATTACCCATGAGTAATCAATGAAATCTTTGCCAATTTCAATGAGATTGCTGATAATTTTAATCTCTTTTATGATAAATTTTTCATCATTTATGAGCAAAGTTGATATCTTCTACAATCATCAACATTAGATTAGTCATTAACTAACCCCTTTCTTTGCTTTTCACTGATAAGTCATTTTTCTCATTATTTTCATATCACACTATAAACATTGACCAAACCGATATGCATAAACACAATGGACAAATGATAGATAATAAATGGCTAAATGATCCATTATGACTTAATCTTTCAAGGAGATTTATATTGTTAAAAAGGGGTGACACGATTGTAGGGGTTAATATGCATTAAAGACAATGTTTAAGAAAAAGAGTCAATTTAGAGGACAACATATGTGAGTGGTATAGCCAAGATAATCAATTGCAAGCACTCTGGCTCAACAAGCGAGTGATTACCGAACAATGAATAAGGGTTTGCTATTTAGTTGAAATCAAGAAGACTAGTAAGATCCATTAAATAAAACAATTTTATGAAATTGGAAATTGAAAATCTTGAAGAATGTCTCAGCATGCTTTTAAGAAGTGAAAAAAGATGAATTTAAAGAGAATTTGTCTCTATCTAGTCTCATTAGTAGCTAGCACCCTTATTAAGTCCATTTTCGTTAGTAGATGGCAAAATCTATTTAAGTCCCTTCTTGTTAATAGATGGAAAAACCTACTTAAGTCCATTCACGTCAATAAATAACATTCATATGTATGTCCATTCTCATTAGTAGATGGCAATATATTCAAGTCCATCCTTGTCCGTAGATGGCATTTTTTTAAGGCCCACTGTTATTAGTAGGTGGCTTTTTTTAAGGCCAATCTTCATCAATAGGTAGCATTTTTTTAAGGCCTATCCTCATAAGTAGGTGATATTATGTTTAAGTCTAATATTTCTAATAGTTAGTATCTCCCTAAGTCTAATCTTATTAATATAAAAAAAAAAAAAACATACACATACACATTTTTAAGTCTCGTCTTGTTAGTAGCAAACATGTTACTTAAAATTGAATTGAAAGGCAAAAATGGTTGTCTCTTTTGTCTTTTCAATAAAGTTCTATTCAAACTTCACTACAAAGAAGGACAGTTATAGACACCCCATTTTTACTCTTTGTAAGTTAATTTGTTATTGAAATAAATCTAGGAGATAACAAACCGATGTGGATGAATCGCAACTTTTTTTTCTAGTCTTTAAGAATTCTTTGTACAAATCAATAAAATGAAACTTGAATATCCATAACATATTAATGATTTGTATCAATATTTCAAAAAAAGAATGAATAAAGGATGAGATAAAGTTAGGGTTTTATGAGATTTATCCCAAATTTAGTTCATAAAGCTTATCTGACTTGTTAATGAGTACCTATAAATAGATTAAGACTCTTAAAAATTGAGATATACCTTAGAATCATTCATTAAACACCTAAAAATCATCAATTTAACTACTTATCTCTCTCTAGATTCACCCCCAACCAACCACCACCTTCTCTCTAAGATATATCCACCAATACATCACCTTAAACCACCATTTAGGTACCAATAGGATCCTAGTAGCCTCTAGTTTAGAAAAACCCAATTTTTAGTTTATCCCCATACTGTAAGATTGAAGATTATAGGTTTCCCCTCATCAGCAACCTTTGAATCACCACTATACACATGTTTTTAGACAAAACCACCACTACCAATTTCCAACACCCAAAAAACCCAAGACCGACTCCACAACCACTACCAATGACCATTGGAGCCACTTGCCAAGGACATCAAAGCACTACTGCCTCCCCTTCCTTAATGCCACATTCATTGTGCATGCTAAGTGCCCAAACTCGATCTAACCTTGATTTGCACTCCAGATCCAACCTAAAATCTAAACCTAATCTATACATGCCCAGACTCAACTTGTTAGGTATTTTTCATAGTTTTTTACTTTTTAGTTTGTCCTATTTAATTAATCTTGAGTAAAAAAATAATTATAAATAAATAAATACAGAAACTTGAAATAATAAATATAATAATAATAATATGAAATTTCATGATTTAGTTCTTATCATATTTAGATAATTGAAGTTAAGTTGTTTTGTCTTCTAGCTTTTATTTTATTATTATTAGATGTTTTAATTGTCTTAGGCATTAATTGGGTGCTTGTCTACATATATGAGTTAACATGCCTTAAATAATTGTTCTATATATGCTTTTATTTTAACATTTGATTCCATTTCATATTGAGATTTGTAGGTTTGCATAAAAGATGTAATTAGGTTTGGCATGATTAGTATGTTTAATTAGGCTTAATAGAATAAACTAGTCAATTTGCATGATCAACCAATATTTTCACCAAAATAATAAAATAAGATAGGAATGAGTACCCATTAGGTTGTCGTGGTGTATACCACCACTCAATAGTGAATAGATTTAATAATAAAAAAAATAAAAATATTAAAAGAATCTAAAATGTTTAAAAATTTCACGAAAATAAAATTAAAAGAATTCAAAAACAAATATTCAAAAAAATTAATAATATTTAAAAATAAATTTAAAAGTAAAAATTAAAATAAGCTAAAAAAGAAAATAAAATTTTTAAATAATAAAATAAAAAAATAAAAGATTAAGAAAATGCAATAAAATCATTAAAAAGGGGGGGTCTATTAAAATTTTAGCTTAGTATTTTTTTTTCTTAGAGTTTTTTTAAAAAATAAAAATCTAATGTGATGCTTCTCTAAACTTAGGTCTTCTTAGCATTTTCAAAAGTCACCATATGAAAATCTAGGTTTTTTAAGATATTTTTTTAATAAAAGTTTAATCTAGCTAAATAATGAAAACCTAGTGTTTCTTCTTAAATAAAATTGGTTAAAAAACTTAAGTTTTATAAAATAAAAAGCAAATTATGGTTAGTTTGATCCCGACTAGCAAGTGCGCAAGCAATTTCGAAGCGACTATATAAAAATAAAAATTTTAGGTTTTTATTTAGAAAAAAATAGCATAATAATATAATCTTATGAAAAATTAAAATATATAAAAATAAACTAAACAATAAAAAGTAATATATATATAATAAAAAAATTTAAAAAAAAAAGAAAAATACATGAAAAATATATATATCGGATAAGAATATAAAGGCCTCTTAGTAAAAAATCTTGAAAATTTGACATGGTAACTATTTAGATTTTAGTAGGTTAGTCCTAAAGTTTGTAAATCTCTAGTTTCTAAAAATTCTAAATCTTACAAACCAATAGCTATTTAGGATTTTTCCACCCATTGATCCTAACCGTATCTTTATAAACATAGTTGGTTAGCAAATCCTTTTAAATTCATTTTCCTTAATTTATTCAAGTAGTTTAATTTAAATGGGGAAGGTTTTGTATAAGTTAGAATTAAGGAAAATTGTTAAAAAAAAATAAACCCGACAAGGTCCATTTTGTATTTTATTCTCTAGATCATAGCTTGAATTTAAAGCCTATTAGGTAAGACAAGTACATTGTATATCCTTGTCACCTATAAATGGCATGTAATGTTCAAGATTCCTATACTCTCCAATATTCATGTCCTGTTCTTTTACTCATCTAAGATGTTTTAAAGCAAATCCCAAAACCAAGATGTCATGCAAATAGTTACTCTTACAACATGCACAAACTATGACATACTACATGCAACTTAAAATTATTAACTAATACAAAACAAATTTATACATTATTTATAATATTAGTTAAATAGTTCATTATCTTATTTAAACATCCAACATGGGAGTACTCATAACTCCTAACATCATAATGAGAGACATAAGATCTAATTCCACTGTAGTGGACATTAGGGATTGAAGAGAGTAATCAAACTCCACATCACTGAAAACCAAGTACCTAAGTAGCCTCATCTAAGTGACATCACCATTATGTGGCCTCACTTATCACAATCCAATTATATCGTATTGCTCGACGAGACCCATAATCCCCAAACAACCTCTAATATACCTTTTCTTCACTCACAATGCCCATTATCAACCTTAATTTCACTTATCAGCTACCCGCCAAGCTGTGTCTCAATGTCTTGAGTGCTTAATTATCACGTCATTTTTAGGTATATGACTACAAACATAATCTTGATCCAAGCTTTGTCATTTGTTAGCTCAAGTAACCACACATAAGCAATAAGTAGACACTTAGTTAAGTTTGATTATTAGTGCAATTTAATTTTCTAATCTAGCAAGTGCGTACTTGAAAAGGTCGATGATTACCATATCATAATCTAAGTTTCAATTGAGTTGATTAAATTAGTTTTATGCATTAAAAGAGAAAACTTATGTCTAGTAATTATTATAAGTGATTGAATTATATTCGAAACATACTAATTAGAAGCCCAACTAAGGTTATTTAGGCTCAATTAACTTTCAACTAATTTTAGCCTAATCCAATTAAGGTTTAATCATTTTAACCTAATAAGTTATTTGAATTTTAAATTTAGTTGTATTTAAAGCCCAAATAGGGAATTTGAGCCCTTTAAGAATAGTAGGCCCAATTATTTTGAAATTAGGTCTACTAGCTCTAACTGAATTTATTAAGTCCAATTATATTTATTAAGTCCATTTAAATAACTTCCATCTATTTTAAATTAGCTTAGATCCGTTATGTTTAATTAGTCATATTTTTTTTGTTTTAGGTCCAATCAATTATTAAGTCCAATTTTAATTTCATTTTAAGTACTTGATTGAGTTAGGGCCCAGTAAAGTTAAATGCCCAATTAAATTTGATTTATTCATTAAGGTCCATTTAAGGTATAGGCCCTAAAGATTAAATGGTCCAATTATTTTGGGTCTTAGACCCACTTAGGCTTTATTATAGTGATGTAAGCCCATTTTATTTTATTAAGTCTATGTCTAGTTCATTTTAGGTTTTTTAATTCAATTTAGGCTTTAAAATGGCTTAAGGCTCGATTTGAGTTACTTATCGTGATAAGACCTATTTAGGGTATGAACCTCATAAGGGAACAAGCCCAATTACGCTTTGGATTTTGAATCTTGGGCCCATGACCTATTTGGATTTACATTATTTCGTCAATTCTTACTTTAGTCCAATTAAGACAATAAAATTAATTAAGCCCAATTAATCAAACTATGTTTAATTATATGGGCCTCCTATCGAGCTCGAATTTTTCCTTTTTTTTTTCCTTAATTCGACTTATATTAAGCCTAGTTCAGTTGATATAAGTCACTTGACAAAATTAAGGAAAATTAAAAAAAAATTAAAATTTTTTGAAAGACTGGAATCGCCACTTGATCGAAGTCAGGAAAAAAGGAAATTTTTTATCAAATGGGTTGATTGATTCTAATTTTGACCACTAGTCTGTACAAAAACCTTTTTTATATAAAAAGATTTTTAAAAGTAGAGAAAATTGAGTCAAGGGGCTATCTTATTTAAATCTTTTGATTTCCATATAAAATTTTTTGAATAATTTGGTAAAGAGGATTTTCTTAATAACCTTCTCTCCATTTTTGAATTTTCCTTTTTAATTAATAAGCATCTAAAAAAGACATGTAAAGAGATATATATTTTAATTTCCTAAAAATTTGAAAGAACAATACTTAAAAAAGAAAAAGTTAGCAATATGACAATAATAATCAAAATAAAATCTTTTTTCTTTTTATTTTTATTTTTTATGGAAAAATAATTTTTACTTATTTTTTGTGGTTGCTTTATAGGTTCCTATGTATCTGCTATTTGAAATCAAATAACTGTAATTCTTTTATTTAAGAAAAATGTTCCACTTTACGTTATTAATCAATTTTTTTATGAAAAATATCTAAATTCCTAATTTAATGTCTCTTAATTGGAAAATTCTAAAGAAAAACCCTACTTTTGAGGAAAAAAAACCATTAATGATTTTTGTTTAAGACAATTTTCCTATGTGGAAAAATGATTTTTAATGGGGGAAAAACTTTTGATAATAAAGTAAACATGTTTGTCATTGTAAAAAACCTTGAAGCAAGAAGAACATCTTGGTACCAATAATAAGATGATAACATGAATGAGATAAAGTCATCGAATTTTGTTTTTTAGATTTTCTTTTAATTTTTATAAATTGGTAACATGTAACACACAAAATATAACAAGCATATATTATTAAAACCTAATAAAATAGCACGTTTATTAATAACAATAAAAGAAACAAGGAGAAAAAAAAAGTACTTACCTTTAGCTTACAAGGGCAGTGGCTAATAGATGGTGCTCCAGCGAGTGGCGACTAGCGTTGAATGGTCGAAAAGTCTCCTAATAACCTAGGCAACAAAACCCCACAACCAACTGATAGGAATCAAAATCCGACAAGACCTATCATTAGGGCAAGAACTAAAGGAATTCGAATTTTGGTGATGAGGGCCCATTTTGAGAAAATCGACCTCAAAATTATTTATATATTGACCTCTTTTCTATTATTCTTGTATTGTGTTTTCCAACAGGCACACTTATCATATTTTATAGGGCAATGGACAAACTCCCTCAAACTCAACTTGTGGGTTATCCATGGATCGACCTGAACCGGTGATGAGCTAGGCCAATAGATCCTATAGAAGACCGGCATCTTGAAGACTAATTTCTTTTATATATTTTTCATTTGCATGGACTATTTATGTTGTAATCATTTTGGGACACTTTTATTTCCTTGTAATTTTCATTTAGAGCTAGCCACCTTAAAAGTGGCAAACTTGTAATTTTGACCACTTTCTAACCTAGGAGTAGCAAGTATAAATACTTGCTTAGAAGAGGGTTTAAGGAGGCTAATTTTTACAGATTTGAGAGACACATTTCACGTGTGAATTAGGGTTCTTTCCTTAGTTCCAAACTCTTATCAATTTCAACCCAAGAATTGAAATTGTGGCCAGTACGACGAAGGCGAATTGTGAGTCATATCAATTCAACTTTATTGTATGTTCATTTCTTCTCTAGTGAGTCATATCTAGGGTAGATTTGGATCTTTCTTGGACATATTTGTGGTTCTATTTCGTGAACAACAATCTTGTAAGATTGATTGTTTCCTTGAGCACTTGAATTACATACTTCATTTTTATTGTTGGCGTGAATTTGTGATTGAAAGGGAAAGTGGATTTCATTGGTTTATTGCTTTATTTGATCTGATTTTCACGTGATATTTCAATCCTTATTGTGGTTACTTGGTTAATGTTACCAATAGAGATTACAATTAAATCATTTGAACAACATTTTCCATCAAAATCTACAAAGGTGTCACGTGAATTGCTTCCTTGGTGGACCGATTTTATATGAGACTTGAGACTTGTTTTCTTGATTCTTTGATTGTGTTTCCAAGTGGATTTAGGCACATCATCTTTTTGGTATCAAAGCAATCTAATTTGGATACTTAAGATTTATCACATCCTCATTGGAAGAATTGGTTATAAACATTGAGATTTGACACCACTGTTCATGTGATTGAGACTAGTTTGATTGACATTGTTTCTTTGTCTTCCAAATTGGTTTTTGTATGTGCTTAATCTTAGTTTTAGGCACATCACCAACTTTAAATCTAAGTACTCTAACCAATGCAATTTGAATTGAATCGAAACAAGAAGAGTATAAACCCTAAGTTTGATTTTCAATTGAATCGAAGCAAATTGCGGTTGGTTAG
Organism: Laguncularia racemosa; assembly: GCA_037954665.1. Taxonomy (NCBI): domain Eukaryota; kingdom Viridiplantae; phylum Streptophyta; class Magnoliopsida; order Myrtales; family Combretaceae; genus Laguncularia; species Laguncularia racemosa. The sequence continues at coordinate 25,810 of JBBMOL010001573.1, read as the reverse complement.
GCATAGTTGATTATGAGGTTTTACACTTCTAGTGATGTGTAAGTGATTTGCAGCTCTAGTTTCCTTTGATTTTCTCCTATGTAAGAAAATTTTGAAGAGAGAAAGACTTAATGTATGTATGCGCCCCTGTAAACACCTCATTTTTGCCCTAATAATCAATAATAAACAATTTTCAATTTTTTCCTATTTTTTTCTCTAATTTAGAAAAAATAGGAAAAATATTAAAATAAATAGGAAAAATATATCACTTTTGGAAAATAATTGCAGAAATGGCAATAAAAAGGATTAAATAATTTTTATAAATTTTTGAAATTTCAAAAAAAATACAAAAAAAAAGTCGCATTGCATATATGCAAATTGCGAAAATAAAAAAATCGAGTAAATAGGCTAGCCCAGCTGGTCCGAACCTTGGTCTGGTGCGCGCGGGAGTTGGCTCGGTTAGGGGTTCAAAACGCAGGGGAGGCAGATTTCGCGTTTTGCAAATTTTTTATTTGCTTGGGACACGTGTCAGCAGCTGATTGGCTGGAGCGGACACACGCGCCGGGTGCGTGATCATCTTCAACCTTTGTCCAAGATTGCCAGCAAGGAGAAAAAATCGAATTTCGGCCGTTTTGATTCAGTTTTTTGCACAAATCCAACAAATCTTCAACTGAAATAGGATAAACATCATCTAATTGGAATCAAATTGCAACAAATCAAATGATTTACACAAATCGGAAATGGGTTTTTTAACCAAAATCCGATTTGCTTCAATCGGATGAAATCCGAGCTTATCCAGCTCGATTCCTTACGCCTATAAATAAAGGAGGAATGGAGGATGCAGGATCACAGATCAAAAGTGAGAGAAAGAGAGAAAAAAGAGAGAATCGAAGCCTCGCCGGAATTCTCCAACCGCGATCGCCAATCGAGTTTAAAACCGTCACCTGGAGGCGATCTTGAAGAAAGCCACTGCTACGGTTGAGTTCCCCATCCCTTAAAAACTCGGAAGCCGCCTTTAAACGCCGCAAAAAGCTGTCGGAACGCCGTCAACGAGCACTCCTAGCCGCCGTACCCAATCGACCCAACCCGTCCTGCTTCGACCCAACCCACGCACCGACCCGGATCCAGGTAAGTCGGATTTTTCAAATTTTTTTATTTATTTATTTATTTATCTATTTTATTTATTTTGAATTTATTTATTTACTTATTTGTTATTTATAATTCAAAAATAGAAAAAATGTTGGAATTTAGAATTTTCTTTTTAGGATTTAATTTAGGATGAATAATAAAATAAAAATAATAATTATAATAATAAATAATAAAAATGTGAAAATTTATAAAGAAAATGATAAAAATATTAGAAAAAATAATAATAATAATTTAGATTTTAGAATAGGATAGATAAAAATCTAGGAGAAAATTTTTGAATAAAAATTATAAAAATTAATAAAAAAATATGAAAATTAATAAAAGTTAATGTGAAAATTTATAAAGAAAATGATAAAAATATTATAAAAAATAATAATAATAATAATTTAGATTTTAGAATAGGATAGATAAAAAAATCTAGGAGAAATTTTTCAATAAAAAATTAATAAAAATTATAAAAATTGATAAAAATCAATAAAATTTTATAATATTAGAAATGGGTCGAAAATAGAAAAATGAAATTTTTATCACTTAGAAAAATCATTTTCTTAAATAAATCCAAAATTGGTTTTTTCCTAAAATTATTATTTTCAAAAAATCAAATTATCAAGCTTAGGCTTAGATTTTTTTAGAAAAATTCTAAAATGGTAAAAACATAAATCAAAAGAAATTTCATAATTAAAAATCACCAACATAGTAAAGTTCTTTTCAGGAAAAGCAAACTACGGCATATTTGATCCTGAATAGCAGGTACGTAGGCACTCATTTGGGATAACCCTAAAAAGGAATAAAAATCATTTTCTCATAATAGGTTATTCAAAAACAAAATAAAAAGACAAATAAAAGACATTTCTAGATAAAGTTTAGATTTTAGGAGATTATGGTGGTAACCTTAGGGTTTTAATAGGTTAGCCTCTGAACTCAAAAACTCTGGTTTTCTCTTTCCTCTTTTCACAAAAATGAAAAAGGAAATCACGATGACTAGTAGTCTAAATTAGGACTAATCTACTCAATTAGTCCTAATTCAATCTTTCCCAAACAGTTGGGTGGCGGCTTCAAAACAAAACGAAATTCCTAACTCAAGTCGAGGATCTACATTAGATGAGCATAGGATCTAGTATAGATCGGATTAAGAATGGGAAATCAAAAATTAGACTTGACAGCGCCAATAAAGTGAGAAAGGGAGGATTGATGCGATTTCAAGAGTTGTTGAGTGGAAAAGCTTGTTTAAATTGACACCTAAGACTCTTATTTATACTAATATGTGATCAATTGTATGAAAAAATATTTCAATCCCAATATCAACACGATTTATCAAATATTGAATGAACTTGAAGACTCAATCATGTTTCCCAAGGCTTTCTTACTCCAAATATACAATTCAATTGAAGAAAATGAGTAAGAATTGCATTCAATTTAAATTGCAAATTTCAAGTTCAAGGTGCAATTTCTTATTTTTGGCCAACTTTGAGTTTTTTTTTTGTGTCCTTTCCTTTATTATTTGATGCATTTTTTTTTTTATCATGCTCCATGTCTTCTCTTATTGGTGTTTTTTATTTGAAGAAAATTGGCCAAGAGACTGCCACATGCCTTTGTTGAGAAACAAAAAATTAGCATGCTTTTTACACTAATAAGACTCGATCTTGCCACCTAAACCTTACATCCTCTAGCCTTACCAACTATGTTGTGCTACTTTCTTGAAAATTATTGCACCACAATTTTATATAACCTTTTACAATCTAGAGCACTAGCAAAATCGCTGAGATGAACCAAATGGACCATTGCATGAGTTTTCTTTTTTTTAGCTTTTTCAATTTTTCGTGCTTTTTTTTATTTTTTTATTCCATTTTCTATTTTTTTTAATGTCTATGGGCCTTTTCCTAAAATTAGAGTTTTTTTAAAGACAAACCTCAAGGGGGCAAAAATGGTTTCTACACCACCCAAAAGGAGGGTAAGAGGGTTAGGTTGGGCTAGCTTTGGCTTGATTTAATTAAATCAATCATTAACTTATTTCTAATTCATCATAATTAAATACCTTAATTTTAAAGGGTCACAACTTGTTTGATTTAAGCCCAAATCAAGTAAAACTAAGCCGTTTAATTCCTTATCACTTCCACTACCCATTTTAACATAAAAAGCCTTATTTTATTTGTTTTGGAGCCCTTGGACTACCAAACTAAACAAGGTTACGAATTTTGAACTTTATTAGCCCATATCTTATCCAATTTAGGTCCACATCACTCTAAACCTAAGTCGACTTTTTCCTATACCTTTCTAGAGTCCAAGCATCATTTATTTTTCATTCTTAAGCCTAAAACATCATTGAAATAGAGCATACAAAATAGAGAACACTCTAAAACATTTTTATCCATTCTACAAGTCTAATTTCAACATATCATTACTTCTAAACCTCATTTTATATATACTCCAGCCCCTATTCATAATCCCACCGAATTTACTCAAAATAAAGAGAATATATCATATTTTTCACAAAATTAAATATGGTACTAAATCACAAGAAAATTAAAATCTCAAGTTCATACAATCTTCTAATTCATCCTTAAACTTTGCCAAACTCAAAATTTATCTTGCAACTTCATTTTTTACCAAATTTAACACTTTGAGAGTATCATAACATGCTGAAAATTCAAATTTTAGCCATCAAACCAACTTCCCATCCACTAAATCAAGCATACCACCCATTCCAACTTCTAATATGCCAACTACACTAAATTAATCTCTTAAATCATTCCAAAATCCTCATGTTCATACCCCAATAATTAATTTATCATCACTTAACATCCAAATCAGATTTAACATGGAAATTTAATCTCAATTCATCAACCATAATGGCGGCAACAACAACAAATGGACATATCTTCCATTAACGTGCATCAGACTTAATTTTTATCTACAATTCCAACACCCAACATCATAGTTAACTTATCACAATATTGATCTAGAACCTAAACACCAAATTACACCCAAAATAACTCAAATTAAATATATCAATTCAAAAATTCCCAGATTTATAATATATAGTACCACAAGCACTTGTAACCATAAATCTTAAGATCAATCATTCAATTTTTTTCACTATAATTCATCTCTTAATTTTGTCATACTTCATATTCATCATGTCACTTCAATTTTAACTAAAATTTCCACTTCAAACACACATGAACATATTGGAAATTTATGGTTTATCAACCAAATCAACTAATTTATTCACTTAACTCAACAATATCATCAAGTTCAACCTCTTTCTTGCTATATACATCCAATTTATCATCCAACCCACTCCTAAATCCAATACCCATATTTCAATCATCAAATTACCGTCATTCATCATCTAAATCAAATTTTACAAGAAAAACAAACCTCATTTTGTCACACTCTAGATGGGGGCTTGGAAGTCTCAACTAAAGCTATCATGTTATGTGTGCACCTGTTACATGATAACCGCTTTACGAGTTAAAGATTACAAGACTCTAAATAATTATTTAATCAGTTAAAACTAATCATATTACATATAATCATATAATAAGAATATAACTATGGATTCTCGTGTTCTACGGTTGACCAATATAACGGCTTAGTAATTTAGAAAAACTATATTAAAATAAGTAAAATGATAAAAACTTCTAGACTAGTGTAGTAAGGATAACATTTTTGTAATTCTAAAATTGTTAAAATATATATAATAAAATAATAAATAAATAAAATAAAAATAAAAACAATTGTAAGTCCTAATTTTAGCATGCATAAATTTAAATTAGAAGAAACAATTACTTAGAAAGCGAATCGCGGACAAATATTAGGATAAACAATAAAATAAATTAAAATCATAGCTTTAGGATTTTCAAATAAAAATTCTAAATAAATATTTATGATCGAAATAATTAAATTAGTTTAGTCATAAAATTTCATATTAAAATAACAAAGTTACTATATTCACGAAAATCATCGCATGCAAGAAATGTACCAGAAAATTTTAAAAGTTATATATATATATATATGCCATTTTCCATAAGGTCCCAGAGAGTCCATTGACAAACAAAGCAGCAAAGAAGAAAAGAAAAAAAAAAAAAAAAGCGAGGAATAGAGACGAGAGACATCACAAGGGAAGAAGGAAAAATTTGAAGAAAAAAATTCGTTACTTCCGCATACGATGTCCAAATCATAATCTGAGACTATAAACGTATTTTCAACTCAATTAGACCAACTTTACCAGTAACGGATTTTTTTTTCAAGATTTAGGTATAATTATCAAAAGTGTATAAAAATTGGTATTTTACTTAGAAAATCATTAAAATAACTAGAATTACACTAGATGGAAGTATCTTGAGCATGAATAGCATGTAATAGTGTGTTTTTCCTTATATTTTAGGGAAACAGCAGGGAATAAATACATACACACATATATATATAGATGCAGGGAAGCCGGAGGAGATGAGAAATGGAAGGCCGTGCATGTACTAACGAACCGGCAGAGAAGAGAGGGTGTGTGTGAGGGAGATGGAAGGGAGACAACTGTGTTTGCGAAAAGAGAAGTGTCCAGCAGCAAGGTGTCTTGATTCCAGGTGGCAACATTCCAATTGTGCAAGGGAGAGAAGGAAGATCGCAAGATTGAGAGGGAGCAGCGACGCTCGGTAAGTAGCAAGAGAAGGAGAGTCTACGAGAAGAAGGAATGGAAAATGAGCCAAAAGGAGAATAAGGGGAAAAGGAGAAGAAGAGTTGGAAGATGGAGGAAGAGGAAAGACGTGGGGAATGGAAGCCGAAGAGGAAGAGGATGTGTGTATGCGTGAATGAGTGTCTAGAAGGGAATTGGTGTTAGCGATGAAGGGAAGGGCGAGAGGAATTGATATTGGGTGAAGAAATGAGAACTCCAGCGTGAAGGGAAGAAAGGGACAACATGTGATAAGATAGGAAGAGAGGAGAACCTTGAGAGGGGAAAAGGTTAAGAGTAGTGAAAGTGTTAATAGGGGGAGGAAAGAGATTGCTATTATGTATAAATTGTATGGGAAGATGAAGGGAAATAAATAAAACCGCATCAATGATGGAAGTAATTGTAAAGTCATGTATGCTCCTACCTTGCAAACTTACAACATACCTAGAAGTATGTTTGTGAAGTTGGATCACGTGAAGCTTATGAGAAAGATTTGGGAGGATATGATGGAATGTGGGGTTGGCTCGGATTTGGGTTCATATACTCTGTTGGTCCACAAGCTATGTGAGAAGAAGAAATGGATAGAAGCTTGTAGGTTATTTGTGGGGATGACTGAAAAAGGGTTTCTTCCTCAAACCATCACTTTCGAAACTTTGTATAAAGGTTTAATTCAATCAGATAAACTAAGAACTTGGAGGAGAATGAAGAAACGGCTTAATGAGGAGTATGGAGAGTTGAAGAGAAATGGAAGTTAGCAAGAGATTGAGAGATCCAACGGGAATTGCGTGGAGTTGTCGTAACTGATCCTTGATGCTATGTTTGATACATGTGTGGGATTCCATGTCGTATTGCTGTTGTAAATTATACATATATACATGTAAAATAAAATCACTTGATAGCATGTGCGAGATATAATTATCCTATTATAATTATATGATTATGAAGCACTAATGCAAAAAGAGGAAATTATAACTAAAATACTAAATTAGGCGTAACCAAAAAATAAACAAACCCTACTGAGTATTTTTAGTTAAATTAAGGCTTGGTTTAGATTCTAAATATTTATTTTATTTCATCAGTAAGTAAAGTGATTACACATTGGAATCGCTTGATGACTATTATGACCAATGACAACCATAGACAAGGTGAGTGGAAACTCTATGATATGCTACAATGTTGTGTTTAATTTTTATATGTTTTGTATATGTGTATTTTCTTGCTTGGTTATTGTAAACACCCCATTTTTGCCCTAGGAATCAATAATTTTCAATAATAATCAATTTTCAATTTTTCCTAATTTTTCCCAATTTTTCCTTAATTTAGCATAAATAATAAAAATATTCAAAAAATGAAAATAAAATAGGAAAACACTTCAATTTTGAAAAATGATTTTAGAAATAGCAATAATGAATAATAAATAATTTTTACAAATTTTTGAAATTTCAAAAAATACAAAAAAATAAAAAAATTGCATCGCATATGTACAATTTGCGATGTAAATAAAATCGGGAAATTGGGCCAGCTCAGCTGGCTCGTGTGCGCGCATGGGAACCGTGTGAAGGCTGAAGGTCGCGAGTTCGAATCCCCCCGCAGGCGCTCGGCAAAAATTTTTCGTTCTTTTCCCTGGAGCTGCCACGTGGCAGCATGTGATTGGCCGAGGGAAGTCACGCGCGTCGCGCGTGATCGTCTTCTTCGCGAGCCCAGCCGGAGGAAAAAAATCCGACAGAAGTCCGACGAAGGCGAAATCGGCCGTTTTCTTTTTAATCTTCTAGATTAAAGTCGAGATAAGGCCAAATCCATCAGATAAACTAAAGGAACACAAGAGATTAACATCAAATCGCCGGGATAAAATCGAATCTAAGAAACGGAAAAATATGGGTTTATCTAAATCGGCCGATTCGAGCTTATCCAAGAGGAGTTCGAGGTGCCTATAAATAGAGGAGAACAGGAGGAAGCCAGAGCACGAAAAAACACGAAGAAAAAGTGAGAGAAAGGGAGAGAAAGGAGTGAATCGGAGTACGCCGGAGGAACTTGAAGCCGAGACCATCGATCGGAGTTGGAGCAACCGCTAGGAGGCGATCTGGGAGTAAACCGCCACCACCATCGGATTCAGCACCCTCAAGAATCTAGGATTCGACACTTCACCCGCCGCAAACGACCGCCGGAACGCCGTGAACGAGCTAACCCCGCCGCCGTCTCCGACATATCCGACCCGATTTGACCCGACAGATTCGACCCGCGCACCGACCCGGATCCAGGTAAATCGGATTTTTTTTATTTAATTAATTTATTTGGTTTATTTATTTATTCCGAATTTGTTATTTATTTATTATTTGTTTTTGTTTTATATTTTCAATAAATAGGAAAAATGTAGAAATTAGATTTTTCTAGAATTAAGAAAAAAAAATAATAATAAATAAATAAAAATAAAATGTAAAAAAAATAAATAAATAAAAGAATAAAAAAATAAAAAAATAGAATAAAATAATAAAAATATTAGGAAAAATAATAATAAAACTTTAGATTTCAAAATAGGATAGATAATAACTTAGGATAAAATGTTCTAGCATAAAAATTACAAAAATTTATAAAAATCACAAAAACTTATAAAAAATCACAAAAATCATAAAAATCATGAAAATTAATAAAAATTCAAAAATTATGAGAATAGAAGAAAAATTAAGTTTTAGCACCTGGAAAAATCTTTTTCTTCAAATAAATCCAAAATTGATGTTTTCCCAAAAAAAAAAATCATTTTCAAAAATAAAATCAAAGCTTAGGCTTAGAAATTTTTAAAAATTCCAAAGACGTTAAGAACTTAAATCAAAAGAGTTTTCAAAATTAAAATTCACCAACAAATCTAAAGTTTTTTCAGAAAAGCGAACTACGGCTTGTTTGATCCTGAATAGCAGGTACGTAGGCACCCATTCGGGTCAACCCATAAAATAAAGAAAAAATCATTTTCTCAAAATAATTCTCAAACATAATAAAAAGTAACAGAAACACAAATGAAACACATTTCTAAAGATAAACAATTTTGGGAGATTAGGTGGTAACCGTAAAGGTTTTAATAGGTTAGCCTCCGGACTTAGAAGCTCTGGTTTTCCCTTTTCCTCTTTTCACAAAAACGAGAAGAGGAAAGAACGACGACTAGTGGTCCAAATTAAGACTAATCCGCTCCTTTAGTCTTAATTCAATTTTCCCAACAAACAGTTGGGTGGCGACTCCAAAAATTAAACGAAATTCCTAACTCAAGTCGAGGATCTAGATTAGATGAGCATAGGGTCTAGTTTAGATCGGATTAGGAATGGGAATTCAAAAATTAGACTCGACAGGATGGCGACTCCGCTGGGGACCCATGCCAGTAGGCTAGCCACCTGCACCTCTTCGAATTGTTATCTTTAAGAAATGTATTTCAAATTATTACTCTGTTACTAATTTTGTAGGATTTAGTTAGATTTTTACTGTGGGGGGTTTTTGCATATATACGTTTGTGTGAGTAGATGCGGTCGAACCCGGACCGTCCTAGGAAACTAAGACGGGGAGCCATTGTGTAGGTTTCGGGCGAAGTGAGTTGATTCACCGTTCGGGACCGATTAGGCTACCCCACCCTATGCTTCGATATGGCCTGAGATCCATTTCTTCGAGAATGCGGGAGGCCATAGAGCTCGGGAACCAGTTAGAACCCACCTACTTGCATACATGACATCGTAAGAAGGGTTGACAATTGGATGACAATGTAATGGTTTGTTATTTTGTCCTTGGAGTTCAGGACTATTTCCCTGTAACGTTTTCATAGTTCTTGTTGTAACTAGGCTGTTTCCTATTGTAATAGATGGCTGGCAGTGCAGTCAACCGCCTCCTCCGCAAAGAAATTCGGGTGTACAAACCTTTGGACCCAAAATTGGTACTGGACCACTGGTTTACCTTGTATAACCCAGAGGAGCAAGCCTTTATCCAACAAAAGATCGGCCCCGTCCTCTCACTGACTAAGACAAGGCGAATTTGCCTATGGTCCGGGCCATGCTCCAGTTATGGGAGATCGAGCCCGCAGCTTTCTTCATCGGACCGCATGAGATCACCCCTACCCTGGAGGAGTATACCCAGTTGCTACAGGCTCCAGCACTGACTGATCAGATTTACGCGCCAGACCTTGAGGCCAGGCCAGCCGGTACGTTCAGCAGACTACTGGGCATCCGCAAAACAGCAGTCAACAAAGCCTTGGCAAGACTGTAATGGATATTGCATACGGATGGATGACCTAGAAGCCCGGTTTATTGCCCGAGAAGACAATGGGGACAGAAAGGACATCTTGTGCGGAGACCCTAAGACTTACAGACAGAGAAGGGTAAAAGCCTTCATCTTGACAGCCTTCGCCACCATACTGTTCCCCACCGGAACTTTCTATATTCACTACCGGGTTGCAAAGCTGGTAACCCAATTCCTGGACGGAAAATCTTACATCCCGGCTTTACTCGCTGAACAGATCCGAAATCTGAATTTCCTCAAGAAGAAGGGGCATGGGATCCTCCGCTCCAGCATCAACCTTCTGCTGATATGGTTCGTAAGCCACCTCAAATGTTTCGGTCTGAACATGGTCAGGAAAACCCTGGCCCAACAGGTGGATCTGGTGGATTCCTGTATAGAAAAGGTGAAGCTACCCGACGACATTACCAGCTACAGTTGGGTAGATCTGCTTAGAAGCCTTAGTGCCGAAGATATTCTGTGGACAGTCAGGTGGAGTTGCTGCAATAAAATCATCTTAGCCTGCAGTAATTTCCAAGCAGTGCCGTTAATCGGGATCAATGGATGTATTGGATATCACCCAAACTCCGTAGTCCGCCAATTCGGTACCGTTCAAGACATAGTTTACCGGCCTTCACTCGAAGCAGTCACCTTTGAGTATCAGGATCCAAACCTGTTGGTAGCCGAGAAATTTGCTAAGCTGGCAGAGGTCAAAGCGCTCTGGGGAGCCAGAATCGAAAGCCCGAATGTGGACCTAGGAGAGCTAGATGGCGAAGTGGGAAAACACCGAGCCACCAGAGAGTTTGTAATCCGCCAGCTATACCAGACAGGGGAAAGAGCATATCGGGTTCCACACGTCACCCAACCAAGGCCAGACAAGATAAATCCAGAGACCGAAGTCTACCTGGAGCAGGTCAAGGCCCGGATGGAAGTATACTTCGAAGCTGCAGATTATAAGAAAGACATCTGGAAGGGACGCTTCAAGGAATCCGACCAAAGAAACAAAGCCTTAGAAGCACAATTGGAGAAGTGCCAAGCCAAAGTCCAAGAACTAGAAGCCGTCATCAATGGGGAGACTAAGCCTCCACAACAGAAGACTAAAAGAGCTAGGAAATAGATTATTTATAATCTTTCATTTTTATTGAACTCCAGAATTATTAATAAAAGTGAAGTTTTAATAATACATTATCAATCAATTGTCAATCCTCTTTATCTTTTAGCATTCGTGTGACACATGCATTTCATTCTTGCATTCATCATACTAAAATAAAAAAATAAAATGCGGATCCAGGTATCGAAAATAGCTTCCAAGCAACCGAACTCGCTCAGAAGCTCAGTCCTTATACGCTCAAGAGCAAAAATGGCCAACAGCAGTGACAACCGCAATAACACTAACGCTGAAGCTACCTCAGATTCCAGGATCATATCCCTAGAGCAGACGGTCCAACAGTTGGCTGCCCAAGTTCACCTCTTGACTGAAAGCATCAGCCTCCTGCGCAACACCCAGCCGACTCAAGAAGAGTATTCAGGGGCCAGGAAGGGAAAAGCTGTGGAGGGACAACCTCCGGAATACGAAGAAATCAATTCCCACCTAAACCCAGCTTTCGAGTATGAGCCGAAAGTCAGCCAGGGGCCGACCTCTGATGATCTAAAAAAGGAGATGGAAGAGAGACAAAAGGAGATGGAGAAGCGACTCTTCCAGCAGCTCAATGACAAAATGAAAACTATTGAAGGCCCTGATGGTTTTGAACAGGCCGGAATCACCAATCTACCAGCATACAGGGAGGAAGCATACCCTGACAAGTTCAAGACCCCAGATTTTGAGAAGTATGATGGGACCGGCTGCCCTAAGATGCATACCAGGCTATATGCCCGGAAGATGAGCAAGTATGCTCAATATGATCAACTCATGCTCCAGACCTTCCAGGACAGCCTCACAGGCCCTGCACTGGTCTGGTATGCTCACCTTGACTTCAACATCATCAACACTTGGGAAAAGCTAGCCCGGGCCTTTTATGATCAATACAAGTTTAACATAGAAGTTGCTCCATCTGTAATTGATCTGGGGAATCTCCGAAAGAGACATACTGAGCCGTTCAAGGAATATGCTCAACGCTGGAGGGCCCAAGCTGCCAGGGTAGCCACTCCGATATCTGAAAAGGAATTAACATCCATATTTGTAAATACCTTGGAAAAAACTTATTTTTCACATTTAGTCGGCCAGACGTCCTCCAGTTTTGCAGAAGTAGTGGCTGCAGGTTGCAGGATCGAGAATGCCATCACCACCGGCAGGCTCCACTCAATGGAACCTCCTAGGGTTGCACCAACCCAAAGGCCCTTAGGAGGGAATAGAGTTAAAGAGTCCACAGTCAGTACAGTGCATTCAAGTAAAACAGAAAAACCTGGGGCTCGGGTGACTTTCCAGACCCCGAATACCCCAGCCCAGCAACCAACGACGGGTCATGCACAAGCTGCCAGGCCCCCAAGGCAGTTCACTCCAATCCCCGTACCGCTCAGTCAGGTCTTCGCTCGGTTGAGGGCGGACAACTTGATAAGTTTCGAACTCCCCAACGACCGATACAAGCCCAAGAACTTTGATTCCAACCTCAAGTGTGATTACCACATGGGTCAAGAAGGACACTCCACAGATAGGTGCTGGAGGCTTCGGCACAAAATCCAAGACTTGATTGACGCAGGGATCGTACAATTGGATTTTGTAAACACTCCAGCGCCCAATGTCAACACCAACCCGTTGCCTAATCACAGGCCTACCATCAACATGCTCACATCAGAAGAGTCAGCTTCCAAAGAAGCCGTCAAAAAGAATCTGGCTAAGCAACCCGTTTCGGGAGAGACTCCAAAGGTGCACATTAAAAAAAGATGGTTATCCGGGGACCCTACGGTTGGCCCTCTGGGAGAATCACATGGGAAGTTTCAGTACCTGGTGAACTATTCTTACACCCCAACCGAGCAAGGGCCGCCTAGTGGGTGGGGGCCGGAATTCGAGAAGGAAGACAATCTAGCAAAGGAAGAGGGGAAGACTGTCAACATGATTAATTCCCATCAGAAGCCCAAGGTCATACGATGCTATGAGGGATAGTCGGTGGAGGTACAAATCCCAAAGAAAAAATATGTATTCAATGTCCCTGTACCAGCAGAGAATTACAAGGCTGCACCGTTCGACTATCGGGCCCTCGAACAAGAGCGACCTCCTATAGTGGGAGGTATCACCCGCTCTGGGAGATTATACGACCCCATGTATAAGAGCCCGACTGAAGAACCCAATACAGAGAAAACGGAGGAAGAGGGAGAAGGTCTTGCTGCATTTACAAAGATGGTAAAAGCCAGCGAATACAGGATCATGGAGCAATTGAATAAAGTTCCAGCGCAGATATCTCTCATGGGCCTCCTCACTACATCTGAGCCCCACAGGGAAGCACTCTTCAAGGTGCTAAAACAGATTCAAGTCCCGGAGGGTATTGCTACAGACAAGATGGGTGACGTGGCAAACTCTATCTTTACCATGGATCAGATATCTTTTTCTCCAGAAGAGTTAGGAGAAGAGGGAGACCGACATACCAAGCCACTATTCATAGTGGTCCGGTGCAATGATACTATCGTTTCCCGAGTACTTATTGACAACGGATCATCCCTCAATGTATGCCCATTGGCAACACTTGGCTTATTGGGGTCCGATCCAAGCAACATAAAACCTAGCTCCACAGTGGTCAGAGCTTTCGACGGATCAAAGAGAGACATCGTGGGGGAAGTGAACCTACCAGTGGAAATCGGTCCACAAGTATTTCACATCTCTTTCCAAGTCCTCGATATCCCAAGATCTTTCAACTTGCTCCTGGGACGGCCTTGGATACATGCTGCTGGTGCCATTCCCTCTAGTCTCCACCAAAAGGTCAAATTCATCACCAATGGGCAGATAATTACAATACTGGGCGAGCAGGATTACGCCATATACAAAGAAACTGCCATACCTTACATCGGAGATGAAGGTTCAGAAAGCCTGGGATTGCAAATTTTCAGCGAAGTGAATATGGTGACCAGTAAGGAGGGTCATCAGTTCAAAGAGGGGCAGCACGGGACCTTCGGACTGGGATATGTTCCTACGGCCATGGAAGAAGTACAAGCAAGGGGCAGAATGAAGGGGAAATTGATGGACACCCAGATGTGCATTCCCCCTCTCCAACAAACTTTCAGAAGGGCAAATACCATTCAAGAGCATCAAATAAACAAAGAAGACAACAAAGGGGAATCAATCTCCCGCATGTCCAACCAACGTCCAGATCTGAACAACTGGTTTTGTTGTCCTACCAATAGTGCTAGGTTAGCTCAAGAGTAGAAAAATCATTAAACAAGTTTTATTGAGACTCTTTATTCAAATTAATCACAGTTTGTTTGCTTTCTCTTATATACGTGCCTTTATTTTCATGTCACTCAGATCTCTTACCATCGAACATCAGGGATATTTCGCGCAGGTAGAATGTAAAAACGCTAATATCGTTTCCAATGCTGCTGGGTCAGTTGTTGAAGACGATATCTTAAACCATGAAATAATACAAGAAAATTGGCTAAGACATGAACAAAGCGGAATCTCGATCGATGAGCCTGTGGAGACAGTAAATCTAGGAAGCGTGAAAAACCCTAAGAGCCTCAAAATTGGGACCAATTTGAGTGCCGAGCAAAAATGAAAGATAACCGAGCTATTAATCGAATATGCAGATGTGTTTGCCTGGTCATATGGTGACATGCCAGGGCTAGACCAGTCAATAGTAGTTCACAGGCTTCCCACAAGAGAAGATGTTAAACCTAAAAAACAAAAATTAAGAAGATTTAGGCCTGACATCTTGCTGAAAATCAAAGAAGAAGTCAAGAAACTACTAGAAGTAGGGTTCATCGAAGTGTCCGACTAACCAGAATGGGTGGCAAATATAGTCCCCGTCATGAAGAAGAACGGAAAAGTGCGCGTATGCGTGGACTTTCGGGACTTAAACCAAGCCACGCCAAAGGATAACTTCCCACTACCTCATATTGATGTTCTAGTGGATAACACCGCAGGAAACCATCTCTTCTCATTCATGGACGGTTTCTCAGGATACAATCAAATAAAAATGGCCGAGGAAGACAAAACCAAAACGACCTTCATCACGACGTGGGGAACTTTCTGTTACAAAGTCATGCCCTTCGGTTTGAAAAACGCCGAGGCAACATATCAGAGAGCCATGGTCGCCATACTTCACGACATGATGCATCGTGAGGTTGAGGTATATGTCGACGACATGATAGCTAAATCCAAAGAAAGAGAAAGCCATGTAGATACTCTGAGGAAGTTGTTTAATCGACTGAGGAAATTCCAGCTTAAACTAAACCCAGAAAAATGTACTTTCGGGGTCACAACGGGGAAATTGTTAGGGTTCGTCATCAGCCAGGAAGGCATTAAGATTGACCCTGACAAGGTAAAGTCCATATTAGAGTTGCCTTCCCCACGCTCCGTTAAAGAAGTAAGAAGCTTGCTGGGGAGGTTAAATTATATAGCTCGGTTTATCTCACAACTCACTGATAAGTGTCGGCCGCTATTCCGTCTATTAAAGAAGAACGCTGAAATAGAATGGGACAACGAATGTGAAGAAGCGTTCAGGACAATCAAAGACTATCTTATAAAACCCCCGGTCTTGATAGTCCCGAAACAAGGAAAACCTTTATTCTTATACCTCACCATACTCCCCGAATCCATGGGATGTGTGCTGGGGCAGAAAGATGAGGAGGGGAGAGAACGTCCCATATATTATCTGAGCAAGAAGTTCACTGATGGGGAACAGAGGTACTCAGAGGTAGAGAAGACGTGTTGTGCGTTAATTTGGGTCATGCATCGGCTAAGGCAATATACCCTTTACTACCATATTGAGCTGTTGACAAGACATGATCCTTTGAAATACCTGGCAGAGAAGCCAGCGCTGATGGGGAGAATCTCCAAATGGCAGATGCTTCTATCCGAGTTCGACATCACATATGTGCATCAGAACTCGATAAAGGGGCAGGCCTTGG
The DNA here is from genome assembly GCA_037954665.1 of Laguncularia racemosa. Classification (NCBI taxonomy): domain Eukaryota; kingdom Viridiplantae; phylum Streptophyta; class Magnoliopsida; order Myrtales; family Combretaceae; genus Laguncularia; species Laguncularia racemosa. The sequence goes on along the minus strand of JBBMOL010001573.1, from coordinate 9,711 downwards.
CCGATCAGTTGGCCGAACACCCTGTCGAGACGGGTACCCAAGAAATACGAGTCCAATTCCCGGACGAGAACATATCAACAGTAGAAGACATACCAGTAGAAGACTCTGGGAGAGAGCAGAATGCTGGGTGGAAGTTGTTTTTCGACGGAGCTGCCAACGTATTCGGTTGTGGAGTTGGGGCGGTATTGATATCCCCAAACGGCACTCAATTCCCTACAGCGACAAGACTTACATTTCCCTATACCAATAATATCGCGGAATATGAAGCGTGTATTCTTGGCCTCAAGATGGCCTGCCAAATGGGAATCCGCGAATTAGAGGTATACGGGGACTCGTCGCTCATCATACTACAAACAAGAGGGGAATACAAAACCAAAGATCCCAAACTGGTACCATACCATCAACACCTAACAGCATTAATCGAGGAGTTTAAGGCAATCACCTTCACGTATATCCCGAGAACTCAGAATCAGTTCGCAGATGCCTTGGCCACATTAGCGTCCATGGTGCAAATAACAAGGGGAGCCGAAGTTCACCCGATGAAAATAGACATCGGAAGTCGGCCCGCTTATTGTTTGACGGTTGAAAAGATACAAGATGATAAGCCCTGGTATCACGACATCAAGACCTTTCTCCAAGAAGGTAAATACCCTGAAATGGCTAGCAAGAATGACCAAAGAACGCTCAGAAGGTCGGCAAGCCATTTCTTATTAAGTGGGTCTATACTCTACAAGAGATCACATGATACCACCCTGTTGAGATGTGTGGACAAAGATGAAGCATGCGAACTCATGAAGGAAATACATGAAGGGGTATGTGGACCTCATATGAACGGCTACATGTTGGCCCGAAAAATCATGAGGTTAGGGTATTACTGGTTAACCATGGAGTCGGATTGCATAAAGTATGTTAAGCATTGCCATCTGTGCCAAGTATACGCAAACCGGATAAATGCTCCACCCAACGAGCTACATTTGTTATCGGCATCGTGGCCTTTCTCCATGTGGGGAATCGACATAATCGGCCCCATCACTCCAACGGCATCCAATGGCCACAGATTTATACTGGTAGCGATTGATTACTTCACCAAATGGGTAGAAGCGTCATCATATACCAATGTCACCAAAGGGGTAATAGTCCGCTTCTTAAAGAGGGACATAATAGCTCGATATGGAGTTCCTGAGTCAATCATCACCGATAATGGTACCAATCTCAACAATAAATCGATGACAGGTTTATGTCAACAATTCCACATAAACCACAAAAATTCAACTCCCTACAGACCTCAAATGAACGGGGCAGTAGAAGCAGCTAACAAAAATATCAAGAAGATCATCGAAAAGATGACAACAACTTACAAGGATTGGCACGAAATGTTACCATTTGCTCTCATGGCTTATAGGACTTCAATAAGAACATCTACAGGAGCTACCCCTTACTCATTGGTATATGGTACAGAAGCAGTTCTACCAGTGGAAGTCGAAATACCATCATTCAGAATATTGTCAGAAACTCAATTAACGGAATCGGATTGGGTAAAGAAAAGGCTTGATCAGCTGAACTTGATTGATGAAAGAAGACTCACCGCACTATGTCATGGTCAGTGTTACCAGCAGAGGATAGCCCGAGCATTCAACAAAAAGATGAGACCTCGGTACTTCAAAGAGGGTGACCTAGTACTAAGAAAAGTTCTCCCGAATGTCCAAGACTCCAGAGGGAAATTCACTCCTAATTATGAAGGCCCTTATATAGTAAAAAAGGTTTTGTCAGGTGGGGCCGTAATATTAACTCAGATGGATGGTCCAGAATTGAGAGACCCCGTCAACACCGACGCTGTAAAGATGTACTATCCTTAGGCAAGGGAATTGAAATTTTGCCAATGTTTATGAAGGCCAATGTTCGATACAAATTTCATTGAGTTGAGTTTTTACTTTTCTACAAGCAAAGCTAATATCCCTGAGTGGTCAACAATCCAAATCAATTCTCGTCACAATAAATACACCTAAACACATTACCCACCATTTCGTCAATAAAAGATAAACAATAAAATGATACTGAATCTCGATAAAATTTGTGATATAATTTTATTTATTCTTAAGCATTAGAACTTAGTGCATTAGTAGGATAACATTACCGACGAATGAGTCAAAAGCATCAAGAAGTGAAGCACATCAAGGTTTTTAACCCCGTATCAAGATGAGAAGAAGAGAAGCAGAAGCGAACCGACACGAAGGGTCGGTTGTTTGGTTGCTATCCACGGTAAACTGGCAAGCGTCTTAAAATGATTAACCATCGTCACATTATGAAAGGCATTACATCATTTAGCTCGATAGGAAGCATATTAGAAAGCATGAGATGAGTCCGCCCATAATAGGGCACTCGTCTAGTCATTCATTTTTAATAAGGTAGTTAGCATGACATGGGCACTTCCCTAAACATCATCTCCTAAGGTTAGCTCATGGGGGGCACCTTTTTGGAAATAAAAATTTCAATTCTAGGTTAGGCAGCCCATAGGGGGGCCTTTCCTAAAACTTTCCATCCTAGGTTAGGCAGCCCATAGGGGGCCCTTTCCTAAAACTTTCCATCCTAGGTTAGGCAGCCCATAGGGGGCCCTTTCCTAAAAATTTCCATTTTAGGTTAGGCAGCCCATAGGGGGCCCTTTCCTAAAACAATTTCAATTCTAGGTTAGGCAGCCCATAGGGGGCCCTTTCCTAAAAACTTTGTCCTCATGGTCAGCCCATAGGGGGCACCTTTTGAGGCAATTCTTCAATCCAGGTTAGGCAGCCCATAGGGGGCCCTTTCCTAAAAACTTTGTCCTCATGGTCAGCCCATAGGGGGCACCTTTTGAGGCGATTCTTCGATCCAGGTTAGGCAGCCCATAGGGGGCCCTTTCCTAAAAACTTTGTCCTCATGGTCAGCCCATAGGGGGCACCTTTTGAGGCAATTCTTCAATCCAGGTTAGGCAGCCCATAGGGGGCCCTTTCCTAAAACAATTTCAATTCTAGGTTAGGCAGCCCATAGGGGGCCCTTTCCTAAAAACTTTGTCCTCATGGTCAGCCCATAGGGGGCAACTTTTGAGGCAAATTCTCAATCCAGGTTAGGCAGCCCATAGGGGGCCCTTTCCTAAAAACCTTGTCCTCATGGTCAGCCCATAGGGGGCACTTTCTGAGGCAAATTCTTCAATTCAGGTTAGGCAGCCCATAGGGGGCCCTTTCCTAAAAACTTTGTCCTCATGGTCAGCCCATAGGGGGCACTTTCTGAGGCAAATTCTTCAATTCAGGTTAGGCAGCCCATAGGGGGCCCTTTCCTAAAAACCTTGTCCTCATGGTCAGCCCATAGGGGGCACTTTCTGAGGCAAATTCTCAATCCTAGGTTAGGTAGCCCATAGGGGCCCTTTCCTAAAAACCTTGTCCTCATGGTCAGCCCATAGGGGGCACTTTTTGAGGCAAATTTCCATTCTAGGTTAGGCAGCCCATAGGGGGCCCTTTCCTAAAACTTTCTACCTCAAGGTTAGCCCATAGGGGGCACTTTTCGAGGCATTTTATCAAAGGTTAGTCAGCCCATGAGGGGCACTTTCCTAAACCCTCCCGATTAGTCAGCTCTCGGGGCACTTTTCGGTCATATTTCTTTCCAAGGTTGCAAGTCTGATAAGACGCTTCCTATCATCCTTTCTCATACATTCCTACTCAAAGCTTGAGATATGCCCTGTCGCCAATTAGTTAGCTCATAAAGCACTTTTTGGAGAAGGAACATTACCTTGAATCATTTGGAACATCTTCAAATCGTAGGATTATCAACTCTTGGGGCATTTTCCTACCAAAACCTAATTTAGGAGGCCAAAATGGCGTCTTTTGTTTGTCTTTGTAGTTAAGTTTTTCAAACTTTACTACAAAGAGGGGCAGCTGTAAACACCCCATTTTTGCCCTAGGAATCAATAATTTTCAATAATAATCAATTTTCAATTTTTCCTAATTTTTCCCAATTTTTCCTTAATTTAGCATAAATAATAAAAATATTCAAAAAATGAAAATAAAATAGGAAAACACTTCAATTTTGAAAAATGATTTTAGAAATAGCAATAATGAATAATAAATAATTTTTACAAATTTTTGAAATTTCAAAAAATACAAAAAAATAAAAAAAATTGCATCGCATATGTACAATTTGCGATGTAAATAAAATCGGGAAATTGGGCCAGCTCAGCTGGCTCGTGTGCGCGCATGGGAACCGTGTGAAGGCTGAAGGTCGCGAGTTCAAATCCCCCCGCAGGCGCTCGGCAAAAATTTTTCGTTCTTTTCCCTGGAGCTGCCACGTGGCAGCATGTGATTGGCCGAGGGAAGTCACGCGCGTCGCGCGTGATCGTCTTCTTCGCGAGCCCAGCCGGAGGAAAAAAATCCGACAGAAGTCCGACGAAGGCGAAATCGGCCGTTTTCTTTTTAATCTTCTAGATTAAAGTCGAGATAAGGCCAAATCCATCAGATAAACTAAAGGAACACAAGAGATTAACATCAAATCGCCGGGATAAAATCGAATCTAAGAAACGGAAAAATATGGGTTTATCTAAATCGGCCGATTCGAGCTTATCCAAGAGGAGTTCGAGGTGCCTATAAATAGAGGAGAACAGGAGGAAGCCAGAGCACGAAAAAACACGAAGAAAAAGTGAGAGAAAGGGAGAGAAAGGAGTGAATCGGAGTACGCCGGAGGAACTTGAAGCCGAGACCATCGATCGGAGTTGGAGCAACCGCTAGGAGGCGATCTGGGAGTAAACCGCCACCACCATCGGATTCAGCACCCTCAAGAATCTAGGATTCGACACTTCACCCGCCGCAAACGACCGCCGGAACGCCGTGAACGAGCTAACCCCGCCGCCGTCTCCGACATATCCGACCCGATTTGACCCGACAGATTCGACCCGCGCACCGACCCGGATCCAGGTAAATCGGATTTTTTTTTATTTAATTAATTTATTTGGTTTATTTATTTATTCCGAATTTGTTATTTATTTATTATTTGTTTTTGTTTTATATTTTCAATAAATAGGAAAAATGTAGAAATTAGATTTTTCTAGAATTAAGAAAAAAAATAATAATAAATAAATAAAAATAAAATGTAAAAAAATAAATAAATAAAAGAATAAAAAAATAAAAAAATAGAATAAAATAATAAAAATATTAGGAAAAATAATAATAAAACTTTAGATTTCAAAATAGGATAGATAATAACTTAGGATAAAATGTTCTAGCATAAAAATTACAAAAATTTATAAAAATCACAAAAAATCACAAAAATCATAAAAATCATGAAAATTAATAAAAATTCAAAAATTATGAGAATAGAAGAAAAATTAAGTTTTAGCACCTAGAAAAATCTTTTTCTTCAAATAAATCCAAAATTGATGTTTTCCCAAAAAAAAAATCATTTTCAAAAATAAAATCAAAGCTTAGGCTTAGAAATTTTTAAAAATTCCAAAGACGTTAAGAACTTAAATCAAAAGAGTTTTCAAAATTAAAATTCACCAACAAATCTAAAGTTTTTTCAGAAAAGCGAACTACGGCTTGTTTGATCCTGAATAGCAGGTACGTAGGCACCCATTCGGGTCAACCCATAAAATAAAGAAAAAATCATTTTCTCAAAATAATTCTCAAACATAATAAAAAGTAACAGAAACACAAATGAAACACATTTCTAAAGATAAACAATTTTGGGAGATTAGGTGGTAACCGTAAAGGTTTTAATAGGTTAGCCTCCGGACTTAGAAGCTCTGGTTTTCCCTTTTCCTCTTTTCACAAAAACGAGAAGAGGAAAGAACGACGACTAGTGGTCCAAATTAAGACTAATCCGCTCCTTTAGTCTTAATTCAATTTTCCCAACAAACAGTTGGGTGGCGACTCAAAAAATTAAACGAAATTCCTAACTCAAGTCGAGGATCTAGATTAGATGAGCATAGGGTCTAGTTTAGATCGGATTAGGAATGGGAATTCAAAAATTAGACTCGACAGTTATCGTTGCAGTTGTTGTGGTTGCTATTATTTTCGGAGCAAGCAATAAGGTAAAATGGGTTTGGAAAGGAAGTTTTACAAAGAAATCAATAGTTAGATAAGTTATAGATGAATACTATCCTAAAGATGTAAAGAACAGAATGGGCTAAGGGTTTAGATATCACCATCTTGACGATGGCACTTTGCACCATTTTGCTAGTGCTATTACTATAAGCTTAATACCAGGATTCAACATTGTTTTCTTCAAACTAAATTAATATATATATATATATATATATATATATAAACCTAACTTTTTTCCTTCTATAGTTAGTGTATATGTACACATATTATGGAACAAATTATATATCATCATATACACATATAAAAATCCAATCTAAATATATATATGCTTGGATAAAACTATTTTCATACTATATTTATGGAATACATTTATACATATAATTATATGAGATCACCAGTACAAATTTTATCTTCTAAACTTAATAATTATATTCTCTTGCTTCTCTTAAACATGTCGGGGAATATGTTTGGCAAACTTATCCTTTAGCTAAAAATATATAGATGTCTACACTTGTGCACATGTAAATATGCATAAACTTAAAGACCTAGAAAATATTTGAATGAGCAAAACAATTTCTATCTCCACTATGTTATATATATATATGTACGTTTTCCCATATGAAAAAGACTTGTGGTCTCATTTTTACAAATTTTGATATTTTAATAAGTTGAGGATATTGGAAAGGTGCACCTTTGTTTACTCTACTTGGCAAATGTATGGAATTGAGCACTCGAAAAGGAAATGACATGAGTGTGTCAAGGAATAAAAGCTGTAAATCAATTCCAAGTGGTCAATTTAATGATTGACAAGATTGAGCTATAATATACTATTATTGATTGAGTCTCAAATGTTAACTTATTTCAAAATTTATTTAATTATGATTTTTTTGTTTGGTCTACTCAATTCTATTCGGTTAGTCTGGCCTTCCTTGCTTTATCTGTGACATGCAATGCTTAATTTCTATTATTGTGGTGAAGGTAAATATAAGGTGTAACTATTTTGCTTGTGGGATTGATTTGATTTCTTTTTGCTTGCCCTTAGAATTGTGTTCCTTAAATGTTTGGATAATTTATTTTATTGTTTGAATGTGGATTGACTTGTGACCACATATTATTGATCACCCCGAACCCATTTAACCAAATGATTGGACTTAATTAAAACAAGACATGCATTGCATAAGACATTGCATTGAATTGAAGGTCATCATTGCTACAGGGCACATCAGAAATAATATGAGGATTACTGTTCCGCCAAGTGCGAACTAAGTGATTGAGGGATTATCGCACCTTAACGATTTCGAGTCTAGTACGTCCTTAAGGGTGTTTAAATGCTCACTGTGTGAGTAATAGTTAAGCCTAAATCACTAAAACTAAGAGAGGATCTATAACAAAGAGATAAGAATAATTAAATCTAGTGTGAGACCTGGTACTGATGGTAGCTTCAAAACCCCTAACGCAAGGTCAAGGGGGTGTAAATCCTAAATTTTACGTTAGTTACCAGAAAACCTTATAGAATGCTGCATTCATATAATTACCCATGCATTATATATGATTTGAAAACTTATTTGAAATTAATTATGCGTATATAGTATTAAGAGTATTGCACTCCCATCTCACTTGATCAAAGTTCTTGAAGAAATTTTATGTTTTTAGATAGTATTCATTGCCTGTAATCGCATAGGGATGTTGGTCTCGAATGACAAGATCAAACAAGGAAGTAAAAGCTCGATGAAAGTCACATATTCAAAATTTTTACTGCTGCTACTGTAGTAAAATGAATTAAATAACCAACTTTCCTCACGAAATTAGTCAAGTAAATGATGATAAATATGCGTGAATTTGAGTATTTGTAATCTATGCTAAATTTAATACGGGAATATGTGCTTTTTTTTCAAAACAAGTGGTTAGATATGAAGAAAATGAATCAAAAAGATTGCATGTTACACATAGTTTACTGACTTATGACGTAATGCAATTGTGCAAATCCCACATGGAAAAAATCCTTGAAGTTGAACCCGATACATATGCAAATATGCATATCAACTTATCACTGGATGCAAATCCTTTGGACATGAGCCAGAAGAGACTTATTTCATGGTTTTGGGCGACTTGGGCTGGTTTTGTTGTAGGCTTTTGTCATGGGTTCATAGAACTAGTTCGATGAGGTTTCTATTTTTGAAGTTATATACATGTATAAGTTATAATAATGAATGTTACAAGAGAGAGAGCTAATTTTTCCAAAGCTGTATGTACACGTGTATAGGTTATACCAATATATCAAATCAAGTTAAGAAATAAGTATATTTTTAAATATAGTAATAAAATACAAATACAAAAAGTATATACACACATGTGCACACACACATCTATGTATACATATTATCTTAAAAATAAACTTTATATAAATTAGTGATTAAACACTTATTTAAATTAAATTAACGATATTATAAAAATGAATCACATTGTATATTGGAGATTTTCATTGAAAAAAAATTAACTATATTTCTATAAGTGATTACCATACTTCTTATACTTCATTAGGATATAATTTTTATCTTATATAAGCAATTGTTATAATAATTAGATACCATACAGAATATTATCTTTTAATTTAATATATTGAAAATAGTAATTTTTATCATAAAATCAATGAATAAATTTAAAGAAAATGAAACTCTAATAAATTTCAAATTAAACTAGTTTGAGAATTTATCCATCTAATTGGATACTTTAGCAACTCAAACGATAATTTACAAGGCATTTCTACTATGATAAAATTTAAATAACTTAAAGTATTTTTTAGATAATATAGATAATTTTAAAAGAACTGGTAGGTACTAGTATTTGCAAGATTCAGGTGATCATCCCTTATCTCTCTGTCTTGAGTGTAGTGGCCATAAAATAAAACGATCATTCTCATGCCCGTAGAGTCATTGTGGCTTTACTCAAGTAAATCACGTGACTTAATAATATGATTGGATTGATTGCATTGTGTGGCCTTATTATAATGAAATGTCGAGTATTTGGCTATGAGTATTGGTTATAGGGGAAAGGAAACGCTGTGAAGGCTGTTGAAGGCTGAGGATTCATAAGCTGATTGTACGTACCTCTGTATTGTTTGTACGTACCTCTGCTTTGTTTCATGGCCTTGCAAATGGTATAATACTTGTCGGCATGACTCAGAAAAGGGGTACAATAATTCAAGACAGCTTCTACTGATTTATTCCTTCGACCAGGGATTCTAATCGTGGCAGCCTCATTGTGAATTTAGGATTTCAGACACCCTGTAAAAACTTACTCGAGATCCTGATTTTCTAGTCAAATTTGAACTGCGTGTAACTTAAAAATCGTACCACTAAACAACTCGTTACAATCTAGATCTCCTAATCCGCAATATCGGTAAATGGGATGATCCGGTACACTGATTATATCAATGGCGGGTAAGAACCACTAAAATGGTAATGCACGTTAGTTTGTACCAGTCACTTGCTCCTGGTAGTTTTTCAAAATTAATGTTTACAATCAAGGAACTCTAGTTAGTTCCATATGATACATAGCTTATATTTTCATGACGATTTCGTAATAATTTGCTCCAATCAGATATTCTTCAATAATGTTCTACCAACCCACAATTTTTTCGTGGATCAAA
>JBBMOL010001572.1:0-36105 GCA_037954665.1 Laguncularia racemosa | reverse complement strand
TCTTCACAAGAATTAGGAAGCTGGCGATAGCCCCACGCATACTTCCGCACCATGTCACAATAATGTTCGAGTTGTCCGCACCATGTCCACTAATGTTCGGTGTTCTCCCTTTCAGCTATCCCATTTGGTCTGGAGAGCCGGTAAACTGTATTGGGCAACAATCCCATTTTCTTGAAGAAACCTCGCGCAAAATGGACAGTCGCTTGTCAATTATATGTATTCTACCATCGTATTTTGCATCTATCGAATCTCACGATTTTAATATGTTTTCACATGTTTTTTTACTTCTGCTTTAAATACCTTAAACAGCATCTAGTGCTTCATTCTGTTCTTACACGAAGTAGAGACATACATCTATCGTGCGTAATCATATAAAAGAGACGAAGTACTTGTTACGTACGCATCCATGACTTGGACTGCAAATGTCTGTATGTATGATTTCCCTAATTCAGAATCCTTTTTGGCACCATTCTTGTCGACTTGTTATGATTTGTTTTCCGTTTAATACAATTATCCCAAGTCTCAAAATCGTAAAATCTACAGCACTATGTACCATAATTTACCACCATTTAATTTATCAATGGAGATATGAACCTAATCTCCGATGCCATAAATAGAGGATTCCTCAGTAACACCATTGTTTAGTGCAATCTTTCATGAACATGATAATAGTATGGTTATCATCATTTTGTAAACTAAGAAGAAAAAAAGACCATTAGACAATAGTTTTACCACATCCAATAACATCAGATTTATAAACAATTAAATCCTGAATCGAAAAGTTAAAGGAATAACCATTGCATATAGTCTGGAAACTGAAATTAAATTCCTAGAGTATCCAGGGGGAAAATTATAAAATGTCCCCCCATTTTCAATTGCAAAAATGTAATCCACTACTTAATAACTAAGCTGCACAGTCCAACCGCCTTCCAATGTGAGGACATTTATTGCCTGAATAGTGTTATGCCTCCCTTCCACTGGATTCACGCAGTTTCTTAAATACTGCTTTGAATTGGTCAAGGATTGTAGAAACAGAATCCAATCACCATGTGTTATGATTACCATCAATCATATTGGTTTCATAACAACAAGTGAAAGTTGAGTACCTTTCTTATCCCGAGCCACTGCATGTACTTGGGTGACTGTTTTTTATGTGCCTTTCTTTTTACGAAAAGCACATAACTTCCTTCTTAATGTCCTTTGTGGGGGATTTTCTCCCTTTCCCTTGGTCTTGATTGATCCCTCCTTTTGCTTTTCCATGAGTAGTAAAAGTTCACATTCTCTTTTTCCTTTTCTCATACTCAGTCTCCCTTTTTCCTGAAACACACATGGTTACAATAAATTCTTGATTGCATTTATCCTTTTGGTGTTCTAGGATAATCTTAAATGGGCATACTGTTGAGGTAACGTGCAAAGAATGTAGTGAACAGGAAGGATTCTGATAACTATTTAATGCCTACACTTGGGCGCACGATCCATCATGGCATGTATGATCACGCACACCCTTAACATTGGTGTGTCTTAGAGTTGAAAGCTCTATAATTAGGGTGCTGGCCATTGCTTTGTCGGAAGTAGCAAATTGCTCATTCAATGGCCTTCAGCAAATCTTGGCCCTTTGATATTGCTCGAAGAGCCTGATACCAGCTCAGGAAAATTTTAGTCTTTTGAACATAACCAAAAAATAAAAATTGATAGGCGATTGGCATCGCTCCCATTTTCCTAAGGATTATCGCAATTGGAGTGCTGGTTTTGTACTGTAGGGGGCTCTTCTTTCCTTATAGCATAAGATCAATGGTCCATCCCCTCCCAAATGAAAGATGAACCCTTCCTTCAACACCTTATGTTATCCCCTTTTAGTCGGGAATCACATCGTCATATTATGAAAAATTGAAGGTTGAATTGCTGCTATAATTAAATGAACAATACTCAAAATTCGTAGGTAATCCTATATGACATTGCTTTTACCAATGTAAAATCATGCAAAAAATATGAATTATGATATAAAAACTTGCCTGTGGGCTATAAGTTTAATTCAATTAGATTCATCTTAATGCTTACAATAAAATATTACATGTAAAATCATGATAGAATAAGAATTAGTGACATAAAAACTGCCTGTGGGCTAATGTTCTTAATTCAATTAGATTCTTCTTAAGACTTCTTATATGATAGAATAAGAATTAGTGACCATAAAATTGCCTGTGGCTAAGTTCTAATTCAAGTTAGATTCAACTTAAGCCTTAAATAAAACTATCAATTATGTTACTTTTTATATACCTATGGGTAATTAGAAAATATATTTGTCTTTTGTCCAACAATATTTCTTATCAATATGTTATCTAAATAATCCTTATTAATATATAATTTTAATCAATTAAGGATGTTGTGGCCACTCCCTAAGCTCATAAATTATATGGATCACTTAATTATAACTCATCCTTAGGTAAGAGGACGGCAGGAGGCACGGCTAGTTTCAGTCCGGACTGTCTCCCAGTACACACACGGCTCAGGCCGGCGTGTGTTACAACAGTTATGCTACCAGAAGTTGGGCCGGCAGAGGCACGGTCGAGGCACGGCGTGTTATCAAAGTTATGTTCAGAAGTCACACGGCCAGAGGACGCTGTGTCTACAAAGTTATGCATCCAAAGTGACTCCGGCAGAGGCAGCTCAGGCACGGCATGTTACAAATTATGTTCCAAAAGCAGAACGGCCAGAGGCACGCTCCAGGCAACGGCCGTGTTACAAACAGTTATGCTTCAGAAGCTCACACGGCCAGAGGACGGCCCTGGAACGGCCCGTGTTACAACGATATGCCAAGTGTGTATCAAAAAGACCCTATGCATATTCTATGACTATATTTCTAACATTCTATATTTTGTCTACATAGCATTTATATGTGTAAATGACAAGAACCATAAATATACATTATAAGCTTCAATATCACAAATTCCATGTAAGCTGTCAACATCTTGATCCCCCCCATGGAAGCATAAGATTGCTATAGGTATTTCTTCTGGATTGTTCCACTTAGGCTTGGTACCTTTCTAGTTGTAAAATCTGTTACGTTTTTCCACCAAACTTTTATAGATTACCTAAAAAATTGATATTCGTTTCTTTCAGCTTCTTATGCCTTTCTACACTTTATATGACAAATTGTCACTTTAAGAGGAAATAAGAACAAAGACTAGAGCACCTTACAGGAATCATGGATGTCCTTTCGAAGAATATTATCATACAAATTTGCAAACACTCAAAAAACCTCCAACACGTAATTTACGGTTTCTGCGAAATGAAGTGTGTGATTATCTTCGGAAAACATTTTCTGGATTTCTTTATTGAAGGTGCAGGTATTCCAGCCATCAAATCGTGTTAGAAGAATAATCACAACAAAGTCCTGTCTAAATTAAAACGCAAAAACCAAACTCCAAGATTCAACCAGCTGCAAGGCAGAGGATTTAATGAAGCTCTGATACAAAATGTTAGAACTTGCATATTAACAGCTTATATAATATGCAGAGCGAAGCTAAATAAATAGATATTTACATACCTCCAGCATTGTAAGCAAGTAGGTGTCATGTTCGTGGAGAATGATGTTGGCCCCTCGGTTACGGTTGGTGTTTAAACCTTAACTCATCAATATAGGATGATGTATTTTCTGTAGTGGTGAGCAGGATTAGGGGGACCCGTAATCCTCCTATTTATAACTCATTCCATTCATGAGTTGTTCCACAAAATCAGGATTTATTTGGAAAATATCTTTCCTAAATAGTGGGATCTATTATTAATTCTGATTTAATGGGATTATTGTTCCCGCTTTAGTAGGAGTAATATGGTTCCTTTATTATGGGATTTTATGAACTATATTTAGAGGATATTTATTTCCAATCAAAAAAGGAAAGAGATAACCAACATGAATGTGCACTAAAGAGTATGTTGCTTTTAAATGCAGGTCAGCAGCTAGTTTGTAGTTGTTCAACATATCAATGGGGAAGCATTTGACAAGTTTTGCCAAGATATAACAACGTTGGCGTGTATTTCTTTGTTTTTTCTCCTTTTTATCCAATGTGCACAATTCAAGATCAACTCGGATTGCCTCATTCAATTTGTAAATATTCGATTCAATACAAATAATGATAACACGATAAGTGGTGGTCTGTATCAAATTTTAAAATGGTATCTAAGCGCTGAATTTTCGCCTAATTATTCTTCTTTTTTCTCTATGAACTTTTTTTAGGATATCTTTCGTTAAATTTCATCTGTAAGTTGTCTTATTAAGTTTAAATAGATGCCATGTGATTACAAATTTATATATTACCCAAATAAAACATCCATAGTAATCGACAATCAGATAATAATACACCTTAGGAAAATGATCAACCAATATTTCGCCATCGATACGCATGGATTAGAAAAATTTGCATTATAGAGTTCCCCTCATGCCCCAATGATATCCTCCTTTTACAGACAAATCCTTAAAAAAAAATTTTTTTTTTTTATCGCCTACTATGTGGTCTGAGGAACCTCCGCCCCTGATGCTCCGAAAAGTTTGTTTTCGGTGCACCATTTGCCACCGTGAAAAGTCATCGTCAAAATGAGTTGACGCGTTGAAACTTGTCCAATGCTCGATACATTTGAAAAAAACTATCAACAAGCGTATGCACAACTATCCATGGTGTTACCAATGGCTCAGTAATGGATTGGGAATGTTGCTGAATCTCAAGGGGGGGGTGGGGATCGAAGTTAAAAATTACTACAGAACAAGGAGAACTTATTTCCATCTCAAGATGATACACAGCTCCAAAAAATAGATCTGGACTGCACTTCAAAAGGTTTCTTGATTCATCCCCTAAGATTTCATTCCCTGGGCATAAACAAACTCACTGGTATGCTCTATTTCGTCTCTTGTTACCATTTTATTTGATGCTTTGGGGTACCGCAACAGAGTCTCTTTGATACTTACTATGATAACCAATTCATAATTGAAAACTTCTATTATATAATGAAAAATGACGGAAAACCTTTGTGCAGAAAATAATATGAATATTAGGAGTTTATAAAGGTTTTGTTGTCTCAATAATGTTTCTATACCCAGACATTTCATAAGTTTAAAGCATAAATATTTGTATAGTATATTCAAATTGTTTAGGTATTTGATCTATTATGTTGGGAACTCCTCGAACTCCCATGTTTGGTATGGAGAAGCACTCTGTGTCGCTCGAGAAGCCAGCCCACGCCTTGTGGATTGCGGACCACTGCGTCCACATCCTTCGGAGGAGCGGTAGACGTGGTCCAAGTGTGAGAACTGTAGGAGCTAACACAATGGTATTGCCACTATCATGGATTTGAACCGTTGATTCATGGATGAGCAGCACGATTCGGATAGAGTGTGAGCCTATACTTCCTTCGACAGAAAACACGGGGTCTCCAACGGGAGACAGCGTCCCTAAGATCACCATAGTAGCTTTTAGGGTTTAAAGTTATATTTTTTTCATTAGCAGTTTGAAGCTTAAGCTCATAATCATTATTACTATTATTATCTTTTTCACTTGTAATTGAGTGATGTAAGAGCGAGGCGATGCTAATTATGATGTAAATACTGTGTGGACTTCGCCTTAGTTTAAGGGTGAATCAAGTATAAAATTCTTGTATTTCAATTTCTCCCTCTTTTTCTTTTCTTCGTTAATTGTGCGCTGACCCTACCGGTTTGGTATTAAAGCGAGGTTGAGATTAGGGTTTTCTTGTGTAGAGAGCATCCGAAAGATCAAATCCTGAGAAGATGTAGGCTAGTCAATCATGGATTGAAGTGGAGAAAGTTCGAACAAAGGGGTTTCGATTTATGGAGTTAAAGATAGAGGCTTTGTTCATGGGATAGAGTTTGTGAACCTGATTGATAGAGTAAACTTGAGCAACTTGCTATAAGGAGGAGGCGATGGAGGGGAGGTTCTGCCGTTTACATCCATTAAATGGAAGGTGTAGATCCGCAGCGATCAAAAAAAGGCACGAACACCTGATTTGGCTATTGCTCTCATGATAACGTCTGGTGAGGTGTGACTCTGAGAAGAGGGTGCTAGGTCTTTGAATTAACTTGGGAAGCTCTTTATCAAATGCAAATTGCTCGTGAAAGGTTATTGCGAAAGCGACTGTATAACCTTTGAATGAGTGAAGGTGATTCTTTTTTACCACATTTTCAACGATTTTATACTATATGTAGGTAGCTTGATCTACTTGATGTTAATCTGGATGATGGAGATAAAGCATGTATTTTGCTGTGTTCATTGTTATTCATGGTACGTTATAATGTTTTGATCGGCACTAGGTTAGTGCGCTATTGTTTGAGACTGTTGAGTCAGTTTATATTTGAAGAGCTGAGAGAGCGCAGTTTTGATAAAGCAACAAATGCTGCTTTTTGTACGCTGAAGGGATAGTGCATGATAAAAATCCACTATGTGTTAGCCGAGAATAAGTTAAAGGAAGATTTAACAAGTTTGTGCTGATCCAAAATAAAAGTGTTGGAAGTGTGGAAAAAACTAGTCACTTGACGCAGGATTGTAGAAGCAACACGTGTAGGTCTAGCAGAAGGAGCTGATTGCTCACTCTAGTAGTACAAAGAAGGAAGATGACAGTATGGGAGACATGTGTCTATTTGCCAGTCATCTTAAGTTGCCCATCGTGCGTTGGATAATTAATACTGGAGCCATCATTTCACATGATGCTCATGGAGATTGGTTTTGTTGATATGAGCCCTATCCAGGAAGTACACTTCGATGTGGAGATGATTCGAGACTTGTTATTAGCGATCGAGGACAGGTGACGTGCAGCTGAAGGGATGGGACAATCAAGCAACATCTTACGGCTGTGATGTATATTCCTTGTTTTATGGAATCTTCTTTCTGTGGGGATTATGCCGATGCGGTATTACTTTTATAAGTGATAAGTATTTCACATGCACGCTAACCCATGGATCTATGGTGAGTGTTAGAGGTTGAAACGGTGTGGAAAGCTATAAAAATTGCTGGGAATGGCATAGTGATCAGTTGGTGGAAAGTAATATCACGGGCAAGAGAAAGAAGATCCTACACCTGTTGTGCATCGAGATATGGGTCCTATCCCGTGCGAAATGTGACCTACTTCAAAAGACGATAGCAGATGGCATCCCTAGTTGTTTTATGGGTTTCGGTTTTGTGAATATCATCCTCCATGAAACCACACGGCGGAGTATCTTTTGGAATCCTACAGAGGGAGGCAAAAGGGCATTTGATTTTAATCATAGTGGCCGTTTTCGATTCCACTGTAGCATCGTTTGAAATCAAGGTATTATGTTTCCTTTCTTACTGATTATTCATAGATCTGTGTGGATCTATTTTCTTGTAGAGATACGATGCTGTGTTAGAAAAATTTGTGATTCACCGCTTTACGAAATCAATTAGATCAGACACGTAGCTAAAGTCGTTAGTGGATTGATACTGGCTGAGAATTTTGTTCCAGCCACCATTTGATCAATTTTGTGAACTTTGGCATACCACGGGCAGAAAACCACACATAATTCACCTCCACCAGAATGGGCATGAAGTGATCTAATTGATCCCTCCGGAGAAAGCAAGGCGTCTGTTAAGTGTCCCCATGACCCAACCGCCCAGACCGTGCTCAAACTTAGCAAATTGAATTTGGGCAGCAAGCAATGGTACAGGTGTTATATCACAAAGAATCGGTCTCTACATCAATTTGACGGATCAGACACCGTTTAAGGTTCTATTCGGACAAGAAGCCCAACCTATCTCCTGTTAGAGTATTGGTTGCAAAGCGTATGTGCACTGTGGGAAAGAGAAATAAGCTTGAACGCAATTCAGAGACGTGCATTTCATTTGGTCCAAAGATGGTATTAAGAGGGTATAAGCATTGTGGAATCTAATACTTAAATGTATTAATTCCGCAAAAGCTTTGGTAATCAGAGAATCTACGATAAATCAGAGTGTGTTACACAAGCTCTGAAGAACTCTAGACGGTTGAGCGATTGTTGGTTGCGTAAGAAAGATCGAGGCTACCCCACGGTGCAACAGGACATTCCTGAGTCTCTAGTTGATGAGCTTGTATGGCGGATGATTATTGTAGAGTCTGTTACTAAGTGTTTCAAGTTGAGAGCCCCACCTGAACCGGACCTTAAGGAGGTCCATATGGCAGAAGTTACCTGAGAGGTATACCTTATTGGCTAGTGAAAGAAAAACCAGCTTGACATTTCAAGTGATGATCCAAAATAATTTAAGAAGTCAAGAACGCGGAAGATGCCAAAACAGTGGCCAGAAAAGCCATGATAGATGAGCGGGTCTCATTGGTTACAACAACAGGAACGTGGATTTGGTTAAAATGACTAAGTCGGACGGAATTTAGTTGTAAATGGTAATTTCAAGAAGACGATTCTGCAGATGGTGCATAGAACCAACTGTAAGCTCGTCTAATTGCGAGGGAAATTCGAAATAGAGGAGTCGATTATAGTGAGATTTTTTCTCCTGTTGTTAAATTACCTTTATCAAGTTTTTTATAGTGTAGCACCTGATACAACTATGAGATCGAGAGCTTGATGTAAATAACAACTTTCTAATGGTGCCTTGAAGGAGGATTCTTTACATTAAGCAACGATGGGTTTGTCGTTAAGGGAACAGAGATTTTTTTTTGCAACTGAACCAAGTGTTTCTATGGCTAGAAACACTCTCCAAGATGTGGTACAGAAGTTGAATCTAGCGCCTTAAAGCTTGGCTTTGTACGGATGTGCTGCTAATCCTTGTGTCTACATTGCGATGTTAAATAAGATTTGTTATTTTAACCTTATATGTTGAAGCTATTGCTGCTAGTTGGGAATCGTATGAGTAATGATCAGTACTATGAAGGATTGTTAGAAAAACGATTTTAAGGCATGAAAGATTCTCGGACTCAGCAAACTCATTTAGGGCATGTAGCTAAAAAGGAGAGCGAGAGAATGGAAAGTTGTGGTTCAAGTTATCGCAGGACCATATGTTGAAGATGTGTTGCCACTCATCAATATGTATAAGACTGTAGCCTCGTGAAGACATATGTCCACAAGTTCCAAGTTATCTGCATTTAATGTCCTAAGAATGAAGAGGAAATTGAAGAGATGGCCAAAAGCACTACATAAAGCACGCGTAGTAGGAGCTTATGTTGCCATGTGATGTATCGTCTAGATTTGCTCAAGTAGTGGGTGTCATTGAGCACAATATATGGTACCCACTTACGACAAGGCATTGGCTAGCTGCAAAGCGAGTGCCTTATTATCTTGTGTACCTCTGATTTTGATTTCCTATATATCTTATGAAGGACCCCTGAAAAGCTCAAAGGGACAAGAGCCTTAGAACCTAAAGTGTTTTGTTGATGCTGATTGGGAGGTAACATTGATAGCAGAAGGTTGACCCGCGATTATGTTTTTCCTTATTAGCGGGGAACCCATGAGTTAGAAGAACAAGAGACGAGCTGGTTTTTTTTTATCTAGTTAAGGAAGAATACATGGGTCTTATCATGCTGCTAAGGAAGTGATCGGTAAGCGTTTTTGTAAAAAGGGTTGGTTTTTTCATAAGAAGGAGTGAAGATTGGGTGTGATAGCCAAAGTGCTATATTTTTTGCTAAAAATTTTTGGTTTTCATGTAAAAACAAAGCAAAATTGATATACAATATCACTTTATTCGAGAGAAAGTGGAACAAAAAGTTATAGTGCTAAAAAACTTTGACACATAGGTAAATGGGTTGCTGTTTTTTTTTACCAAAGCAGTGAGTACAAAAAAGTTTGAATGGTGTAAAACCCTGTTTTGGGGTTTTAAAAAACCCCATGGGAAGTATTCCCCAAGTGGGAGAATGTTAGGGTGTGGCTCATACTTCTACGATAGGAAAGCATAGGAGTTAAAGGGGGGCAACCCCCCCTAGACCTAAAAGGTTTTAAAAGGTTTTAAAGCTCATTTTTTTTTAAATTAAAATTTTGGGGCCTTAAAGGCTCATGAATACCCTGTTACTTATATTCTCTTTTTCCTTGTAATTGAGTGTGTAACGGAGAGGCAATGTGCTTTTGTGGAATCTTCATGTGGATGTACCCCCTTAAATTTTAAGGGCGAATAAGTAAATTTTGTGTTTTGTTTCTCTTCTTTTACCTTCTTTATTGTGCCCCAAACCCCTAATACGAACTTAATCAAAGTTGAGGGGAAATTGGGGGAAATAAAGAAAAGGTGTGACAAAAGAGTTATAAAACAGTTTGTCCTTATTATTAAAAAAAAAAAGGGATTGGGAAAAGTAATTTTTAAAATCAGTTTTTAAAAATTGCATATTAAATCTAAAATTTTTAGATCCCAAAAAAAATCGTATATGCAATATGCGATTATCTATGAGGGCAAATCATAAACCCTTTTAAAAAACCCCGAAACCCCAAATTGTTTAAAAAACCTATAATTGATAAAAATGGGGGGGAAACCCAAACCCGTTGCTTATAATGAAGCAAGCCCCCTTGTATGGGGAAAACCCCCAAAATTTGGGGAAAGGAAAATTGTTTGTGGGTAAAGGATGAACCCATAGGACAACCCAATAATTTAAAAAGTTCTTCGAACAAAAGAGAGGTTTTTTTTTTCCCAATTTGCCAAAAGATGTTTACAATGGAGTATTGGTGACTATTTATATTTCTCGTAAATAACAAAAAAACCCATAATAAAAAACCCTAAAGAAAACAAAGGGAAAAAAAACCCAAAAGTTGCGGCCAAAAAATAGTCTAAAACTACCCAAACCCATTTTTTTAAAGCAGGCAAAAAAGTCGAGGGTTTTTTAATTGTGCCCACCCAAAACCTTTTTTCTTTAAAGTCGGCTAATTAAGCCAGCGGGTTTTCCCTTTTCCCTTACGCTGGGTTTTTAAAACTTAAAAAAGGTTGCAACTTTAATTTTCCCTCAAGTTTTTTCCCAAGCCGTCTTCTTTTTGAGCATCTTGGATTTTAAATGCCCTAAATTTTTTTTGGTTCGTTTTTTGTTTGCTCAAGTATTGTGCCTTTTGAATTTTTTTTATTCCCTTAAGGCATTTAAGTCTTTAGCCAAAGTTATGTCTGGGCCCCAACTGGAATCCAAGAAAACCCCCTTCAAAAATTTTTAGTTGGTTGTATCCCCTATAAAATTTTCCCTTGAAAAAAGGTTTCCAAAGGGTTTTCCAAAATAAAAATAAAAATTTATTTCCCCCCAAAAATTTTTATTTGGGATTCGGAAAAGGCGGTTTACAAAAAGGGAGTAATCTAATTTTAAAAATATTAAAAACCCCATGACTACACAGTAAATAAAAAAAAAGCCTTGAAAGTTTTTTTTTTCTTTGACAAATATAAAAAGTCTATATAACAAAACCCAATTTGTCAAGGGGAAAATTAGGGGAACAATTCTAAAGTTCATAACATAAATTATTTAGAGAAAAAAATGATTTCATCAATTTTGTTCAAGCTGAACAAGTACAATTTTCAAGCTAAAATAAAAGGGAAATTTAAAAAATACATTTCATTCAAACCCAAAAAAAAAAAAAGTAGTTTATAATTACATAGCTAAAAGTATGTTTAATCCCCCCCCTTTAAGCCATCTTCATAATGGGCTTTCATTCATATGTGTCGAACTCTCTCCCAAATTTTAAAAAAAAAAAACTAGGTCCCCGACTCAAAAAAGGGGGGAGGCCTGGAAGATGGCTCATCCCACGAAATTTCCCAAAGGGTTTTATTCGTGTGGCCCCTCCCCCTATTTGGTGGATTGAAAATTTTTTCCTTTTGGGGGAGCGAATTTAAGTAATTTGAATATCCCGTGATCGACCTCAAATGTATAAAGCTTTTCGAATCAATAATGAATATTGGAGTATTGTAAAATGGGGAAAAAAGAGCCGCTGGGAGTGCGGGGAGGGTGGGGAATCTGCAAGAGGCTAGAAAATCGAACTGGGCATTGCCTATTGATTTTAAAAACCCCCACCCCAAACTTGTATCTCCCTCGAGTGGAAAAGAGGAGGCATTTCCCAATGGTGATCCGATGATCTGAAGGGAATAATGTAACACCCTATAGCCTTGAGAAGATGCCTAACAGTTGCTACAATCGTGTTTTTTTTTAAGAAATTTTCCCCCTAATATGAGTAAAGGATCCAATACATGGAAAGTCAAGGGATGTTAAAAATAAAATAATAAAACATAAAAATACAATGATATGGTTGAAGTGAATTACTAAAACACCGAGCATTGCTTTGGTGCAGTAATTTTAAGTTGTGTGACATGTGATATAAGGTTTAAAACTCAAATTTTCCCCCCCATTTAACCCAAAGCGTCATCAAATTTGCTAAACAAAGGAAACGTCGCTCCTCTCCTACTAGATGTAAATGTGTCTCCCCCTCCAATTTTTCATCAGTTTTTTAAGAACGATTAAGAGGGAAGAAGTGTGTCAAACTACTGTGAATTTTCTTCTGGACCCCACTAAAATGTTACATAAAAAAAATCAAGATAGTGCCACTTACCCCTGTGAAAATAAATGGAAGCACCTTGCATGCCCAAATACCATCTTTTCCGCCCGAAAGGGGAAGTTGTTCTAAGATTCATGTGTATATAGAACCAACAATCTCAAGAAATGAAATTACTTAGTGAACCCCCCAAATAAGTAAAAAAACCCCAATTTTAAAATTGACCAATGTATTATACCTACTCAAGCGTTGTAAATCAAGAGCATCTCAATACTGTGAAAAAAAGTGAGTGGCAAGCTACATGATGCCCAAACATGGCATGCTAGTGACATGTCGAAGGGGCATCTTTGGGGAAATGTAGAACTGGTGTTAAATCAGGTGAAAGTACCCAATTATTCTAAGTAGATTTGAAGAAGTAAAACCCCTTAATTGGAAGCATGACATAGGAATTATAAAACCAATTTAAAACCCATGTACCCCCAGTTGTATTTCCCTACTATTTAAAAATTCCCCCCCAAAAGTAAAAAAAACCAAAAGTGGACTAGGCTAGAAGATTATCCACAAAGACAATTCCCCCAAATTTAAAACTGTAGGATGTTAACATGTGAAATTAGGGAGGAAAAGTCTTCTGCATCGTCCAGAAACCCCCCTAAAAAAATTCTTAAAACCAAAAATTTTAAAGCACCCTTTAAAGATTCATGAGAGTCAAGCCTAACACCAATTTGGTTCTACACTTGTTTCCCCAAAGATAAGTTGAAAATATGGTGATAAATGTTCACCCCAATTGGAAAACCCAATTTTACCCCACCACATGTGTTTGTTTTTGTCTCCACCTCTCAAAAAAAGTTGAAATAAGTATAGTAAAACTATATGAACATAAGTGCCCCCCAATAAAGCTAACTCGCTACAAATAAGGGTGGGGCCCTTGATCAAAGTGAAATTTCTTTTTTTTTGGGGGTTTTTAAAGGAGGCCTTTTCTCAACGACTTTACCAACCAAACATCCTTTAAAAATTTAAAAAAAAAAAAAAAAGTTGTGTGGATAATGTCTTTCCCATGAGTATACAATAAAATGAAAGTGGAAAACCGTCATAACCTGTTCTCCTAAAAAACCTTAAAGGGAAATTTGGTATGTTGAGTGTGAGAATTTTATCTTTCCACTGGGTCTGGATCCCATTTACATAAGAGACAAAAAAGGCAAAGGGTATGTTTAAAGTTTTTAAAAAAATTTTTTCCTTTTTTTCTTTTCAATTCCCAAACATATTTTAAACATATGAATTTTTTGTAAATATTATGATAATTAACGGACATGAATTATCTCCCCCTTGTTTTATAGCTTCTTTGTTGTCCCCCTCCTTCTAAAAAAAAATTTGCATGCACTCTTAGTTTAATGGCCCCTAAGTTTCCATTTATTATAGTATGCTTGGGATCAAGGTTCCCCTTTATTTCAAGCTAGATTAACATTAGATGGCGCCCCTAAATTATAAAAGTTGATGACCCTAGGGAAAGATGGTAGCTTGGGCCTCATTTCGGAATTTTCTCAACGGCCTAAATTTGGTAAACATTTCCCCCTTTAAAAAACCCCTTCCCTACTTTATCACACCATTTTTTTCCCAAATTACCTAACACAATTATAAAATATTTTTAAAATTAAAGCTGAAATAGGTAAACCCCTTTGCATCCTTCACAGGTGTTGTAGCTTTCAAAAAGGTTAGTGATCAAAAACCCCTTATTAAACCCCCTTTATCTATGTCCAACCCATTTTCTTTAGAGTGTGAGCGAAATTTTTCGGTGTAGTTTTCATTTTTTTTTTCTCAATTCCTCCAGGGAATTATTCAAACTTCTTTTCTTGCACCTTCAAACCTGCTACAATGAAAAGCTTTTTAGTGAGGCACTTTTGTACTTCATATTGAAATTAAAAAAGCCACATATTGAATACATAAAACCCGTAAAGCACAATAGGGTGTTGCCATCTAAGATCAAGTACCCTTTAAATTGGGCCCCAATTTCTCTTTAAAATCGATTTGGGTATAAGCCCTCATTTCCCCCAAACACAACCCTAGCCAAAAAACATGTTTCTTCAAAAATTTCTAAAAACCCTAACCCAAGATACCCAAAAGAAATTCTTAATCTACTAATGCAAATGTCAAGAAACTATATGGTTAGCACCCTCATGCTACATGCAATTTGAAGTTTGTGGTTTTTTTTTTCCATAACAAAAAGTTCTATCGATATTGGGCAACTGCTTATAGTACTGAAAACCTTGACGTTGGACCAAAAAGTCTAGAAAAAATCTTTGGAAGAAACACCCTTACATTTTTTCATTTGTTAGCCAAACCCCTCCAAAATTAAATGCAAAAACCCCAGCTTTTCATTTGAAAAGGATTTAACAATTTAGGAAATTTCAGTATAAACTATCCCAAAAACACCAAAAAGGGTTTGATCGCCATCTTTTTACCCTCTCATACTCGTCTCCTTGTTACCCAAATACCTAAATGTGGGCACTATATTTTGTTTAAACACGGAAACCTTTATATCGAGTTCATTCAAACCAAAATCAAGAAATTTGTGTGCCATAAAAACTTGAGTCCCCTTTTTGACGGTTTTAAATTTTGGATGGGGTTAAAAGTGTATAGCCGTTTAACAATGGTTTAAAAACAAAATTTTTTCCATCCACTTTTGGCATGCATGAAGGCCCTTTGCATCTTTATCCCCTTTTTATAGACAACATGGCCCCACCTTCCTGTCGGACCGTTAACGCGATAAATTTTGGTGTGCTTAATATGATATGATTCACTGCATTATCAAATAGAAATTCTTTATGAACTAAAATTCCTTTCTTCAACTCAGCCCAAAGCTAAAATTCATCTGAAGATTAGCATTCTCCCAAATTTTATGTAGCCATTATCCGCCCCTCCTTTTAAAAGAATGGAATAAGATGCTTAAATGATGAGTTATGGGATCAACCCTTGGAGAGCTAGGCACCAACAGTGTCTATGGGGGCAATTTTTGGAAACACTTGGGTTTAAAGGATCTTTGGAAGTGCAAACTCATTGTTTATGTGGCCCCACCAATTTATCACCCTCATTTATAGCTTTTTCTTAAAATCAACAAAAAAAAATATCATTATAAACCCTTTTTCAATTTTCCCCCCCAAGGGGCATTCCAATAGGTAAACCCATGTCAATATTTTGTGTATAATTTTTAAAAAAATTCATCATTTTGTTCAAAGGGCCCCGCGGTATTTATTATAGTTCATTAATATGGTTTCCCCTTGAGTCAAGACAAGATTACCTTCAAATTTTAAAACAAATGTACTTGAATAAAACAATCGACCTGTAGCTTGAGAAATTAAACAAAACCCTCTAATCATCTTATCTGTGATTGAGAACAAGAATTTGGGGGCCCAGCCCGAACCAAAGGGAAAAAAATCGTAGGTTGCCTATGACACCCCCCACTTAATGGGAGGTGGGGACCCAATTTTAATAGCTGCACATATCTTGTTCAAGAATTATGTATCCCCTTAATCTATCTTTACTTTATTTTTTTAAAGGCCCCCCTATATAATTTATACTCTGTTTCCCCAATGCATGAAAATACCCAGGGGCCCCAAAAATGAAATTTTCACAAAATTGCCTTTCCCACTACTGGGTTTTTTGGTAGCATCAAACAATATATAAGCTAAAACCAACTTCATAGGGATCTAAACCCTCCTCAAACCTTTTTTTTTATCCCAAAATTTTTCACATAAATTTTATAAGTTTTAGTCAAAAACTTAATAACACCCCCATATGAACAAATTGTTTTTAAAAATTTTAATTGCACAACCTAATTACAAAAAATTTAGAGCCCCAATTTTAAATTGGGGAAACCCCCTTTAAAAATTTACAGTATCCCCAAAATTGGGCTAAATTCTTAAGTTAGGGTTAAATCCTTAAAATTACGGAAAAATTCTAAAATTAGGGTAAATTTACAATTAAGATAAAATCTTTTAAAATTTGGGGTAAATTCTATAAATTACAGAAAATTTCCATAAAATTAGGACAAATTCTATAAGTTTTGGAAAAAAACCAAAAAATTTGAGCAAATTTTACAAAGTATGGAAAACCCAAAAAATTAAGGAAAAATTGTACAAAATTTAAAGGGACAAATCCTATAAATTAGGGCAAATTTCATTAAATTAGGGCAAATCCAAAAAAATTAGGGGGAAAATCCTTAAAATTGGGGCAAATTCTCCCCCAAGTTTTACCCCAAAACCAAAAAATTTGGGGAAAAATTTTTATAAGTTAGGGAAAAACCCAAAAAATTCGAGTAAATTCTACAAATTAAACAAATTCTAAAAATTAAAGAAAATTCCAAGTTAGGCAAAATTCAAAAAAATTGGGACAAATTCAACAAATTAAAAAAAAATTTAAAAAAAATTTTTGGGTAAATTCTAAAATTAAAACAAAACCCACAAAATTGGGTTTTAAATTCTACAAATTTTGGAAAATTTCAAAAAATTGGGGGAAAATTTTTTACAAATTGCAGCAAAACCCCAAAAAATTGGGACAAATTTCCCAAGTTATGGAAAAATAAAAAAATTTTTGGGCAAATTCTAAAATTAGATCAAAACCCAAAAAATTTGGGACAAATTCAACCCTAAAAATTTGGGGAAAATTTTTCATAAAATTGAGGCAACTTCTACAAATTACGACGAAGTCAAAAAAAATTCCCCCAAATATACAAATTGGAGAAATTTTTTAACAATTAGGGAAAAATTTTACAAATTGAGACAAAACCCAAAAATTGACCCCCAACCAAGCAAATTCTCCACAAATTTGATATGGAAAAAAATACCCCTTTCAATTTAAAAATTTACTTCCCCCCCAAAATAAACCCAATAACATATTTTATGTTTAGAGAGAGAAACAACAATAGTTTGAAAAAGCATTCCCTTAAAAAAAACCCGTTTACAATAAAATTTCAAAAAAACAGATTTTACTTACTTAATGTAAATAAAATATAAGTTGGAGCTTGGAGTTAAGCTTTCAAAGCAAAAAAACCATGTTTTCCCAAATGTGTTCTAGAAAGAAAAAGAAGACCAATTTAAACCAAAAAAAATGTGGATCTAAATTTATCGGCAAAATGTTGAGGGGAACCCCAAAAAAATCACAAGTTGCCACTGGGATCGTGAAATTATACATTGACCTTGCGATTTCCCCCAAAAACACATCGTTTGGTTTAAAAGTAAAATCATTTTACTAAAAATGTGATTTTTTACAATTAAATGCGATTTGCAATCATTTTCGAGGGAAATTTTTTTTTGGAAACCTTTTTAAAAATAAATTTTCCTCAAAAGGGCAAGTAACATATAACTCTAGTGACAAAAGCATTGAAATTTTTAAGAAAGAACATGAAAACATGTGTGATAAGGTTTGTCCCAAAATAAAGGGGGTTTATTGATGGAGGAAGTTGATTAGCCCTGGATTTAAATCATGGGGGTAATTTGGGCATAGAGGTGTAGGTGAGGGGTAAGGGCTTAAAAAATGTTACTTCAATTTCATTTTTCTAGGATGGAAATTTTTTATGAAACATTGTCAAGGGATTTTAGGGTATCATAAGCAACTAATTTTGTCATAGATCTCCCTGTAGTGTTAGTGGAAATCGTGGTAAAGAAGAGGGTGGACCAATGATTGATTCGAAGCAAGGTGTGTATCTCGAATTAGGTATGGTTTGAACACTAGGGGGAAAGTGGGATCAAAAAAAGACGGCGTGAGGACAATGTGATCAAAGAAGGGCCCACCAATTTTTGAAGAGGGAATGGCAGCAAAAAAAAAAAAAAAAAACTCACTTTTACATTAGGGTTTCCATCTAGTATTCAAATACTTTTTAAAAAAGAACACTTTTGTATATTATTGAATAATTGTATTGTTACAAAATTAATCACAGTATTTTCCATGAGAAAAAACCTAACCTAGGTGGTTTGTTTTACAAAAGAAAAAACTATAATTTTTTCCCCTAGGGAAAATAATGTGAATAGTATACAACAATACAAACAACCAATTATTTGTTGTCCCAAAAAACCCCCTTTCTATCTTGCTTTGATATCATATAAAGTATGATAAAACAACAAATTATTTTGGGTGATCGTGCAATTTACCATATTAAAACTTATAGATTGACAATTGAAATGCTTTTTCCCTTCCTAATGGGTTTTTATCTCTTTTTCTGTGATTTACCACTAGTTCCGGTTGAATTTTGGGAGCATGGGAGTGATGCAAAAATTTTGATGTACAAGAAGAATGTGTCGGGGTTTTCCCAAATTGCTAATGTATCGGACCCCCAGGACACAACTTTCACAAAAATTTTCCAAAAAGTAAATTGGTTTCTTTCTCTTGCTAGTTTGGTCCTATGGTCTCTCAAGGAAAAGGGAAATTGGTCAGTTAGACAAATTTTTTCCCCCCCATTCTGTTTTCCCATTGGTTTCCCATGAAATAAATTTCTTCCCTATGAAAGAAAAAGCAAAAGGGGGTTCCCTTTTGTTGTATATGGAAATATTTTAGTGGTATTGCCCATAATAAACTAGAAGGATTATCGCCCCTTTTATTGTAAAGGATTTTTTAATGAGTATATAATTTTGGTGCCCAGCTTTTTCAGGAATGCAATAAACCAGTGTACGCCCCAAAAAACCTTCTAGTGTAACCATTTTCTTAAAAATGTGGGAACAATCTCGAGAAACACTTTTTAAATATTTTTTTTTTTAAAATTTTCCCACAAATATTATCTCAAAAAAATTATTTCTAAATAGGTTTTTTAAGGTATATCCGGATGCCCCTTTTATTTAAAAAAAATAAAAATTTCACACTAAAGGGTTTTTAAGTTTCCCGTATCTTAAATAAAAATTTTTTTCTTTTTTTTTGAAAAGGCCGAAGGGCCCCCTGCCTTTAGTAAAAAAAAAAAATTTTTAACCCCAATTTTAAATCCCTTTTTAAACCCCAAATTTCCCTTTTTTTGCTTTTCAGTGAAATTTTTTTTTTAAAGCGGGGGGACCCCCCCCCAATGCTTTCAGAAAAAAAAAAAAAAAAAGTTCCATTAAAGGCCCGTTTTCCCCATATGTCCCTTTTCAAAAAAATTTTTATGAAAACGTAGATAATTTCTTTACTTTTAAAACCCATTTTTGGAAAAAATTATTTCGGATTTTAATATTTATGAAATTTTTTTTTTAAAATTTTAATTAATTTAAGAGGTTACCCAAAAAAAATCCCCTCATTTGGGAAAACCCAAGGTCTGTTGACGTCTTTCAGTTCTGTAATCCGTACTTGTTGCTTTTTCCCAAAAAATTTTCTGTGGTGTTGAGAAAAAAAAAAGCAACTTAAGGGAAGTATTTCGCTTTAATTCTATGACTTTTAAAACTATCCTCCCCGGGGAAAGTTTTCCCTTTAAAAGATGATAAAAAAACCCCAAAAAATTTTGTTCACCCCTTTTTTTCCCTTGTTCAACATCAATATTTTGTATAGAACTATGCATAAAGGGGAATTCCGCCCCAATCTCCATGAAAGAGGAGGAGGGAAAAAAATAGTTTGTAAAGCTATAGAATGTTGAGGTATATGCTTAAAAATTAAAAAGTATAAATCTTGGATCAAGAAATGGCCCGAATCCCACTTCCCCGTAAATAACCCGAATTTGCGGTAGCGAAATCATTCATCTGGGGTCCATTTTTTCCTGTGAAAAATTAGATGCCACCCTTTCCCTGTTTTTTATCTTGTCAAAGATCCCCTGTAGGTTGTTCCAGTTATAGTAGATCGTCCTTCGCAAATTGTCGGTTTTATTACACAGGGGTTTTTTTTATTCCTACCCAAAATTTCTATAAAAATGTTGCAGCCCCTAGTCCATTTGAGGATTTGTATGCTTCAAAAATTTATTGCCCCGCAGAAAGGGATGAAAAAATTTTGATCCCCAAATTAAAATGAGGTATTATCGGTTATAAATTTTCTGCAGCTCCATGTTTGGGGATTTACAGTTTTCTGGAAAAACAAATGCGGGGGTAGTTTGTTTGGGTTGGGAAGTATTTCCCAGGATGTCAAATATATAGGGTTTTGAGCTGTCCTATTCATTGTCACATTCCCCCACTAAATACGATAAAATAGGTAGACAGCACAAGCATTATTATGCAAAAAAAATTTCCTATTCCCTATGGTTTTGCTTTACCCCAAAAAAATTAAAGATGTCTTTTGGTAAAAATGCAGTTGTCCAATTGTTTTCCCGTTGACGGACTAAAAGGGGGTTTGGGCAGATTACAGGAAAACCCTGCCCTTTCAGAGTTTAAAGGGAAAGCAACAAGGACTTATAAGCGTTTAAATTTTTGTGTAAATGCCTTTTTATTTCGTAACTGCCTCAATGTCTTTTCTTTTAAGGGTTTGAAAAAAAGAAACCTTGCTCAAAGTCTATGGAGATCAGAAGATTGCGGGGGCTCTCCAGAAATTTTTGGAGAAAACGAATGGGTGCTGTTGCCCCTTTTGGACCAGGGAACCCCGAAATTAAAATTGGGGTGTGTGAGAAGAAGTGTGTTTTTTCTTCTTTTGTATAAAGTAGACCCTTTTTTCCCAAAAAGAAAGTAAGCTGA
The DNA here is from genome assembly GCA_037954665.1 of Laguncularia racemosa. Classification (NCBI taxonomy): domain Eukaryota; kingdom Viridiplantae; phylum Streptophyta; class Magnoliopsida; order Myrtales; family Combretaceae; genus Laguncularia; species Laguncularia racemosa. The sequence goes on along the minus strand of JBBMOL010001572.1, from coordinate 15,054 downwards.
GGGAAATGTGTTTAAGAAAATTGATCTGGTAAAAAACCCTAGATGCATAATTTGGGAAAAACTTTGACAATTACAGGAATCTTTCGGGGGTTCTTTTCATTTTTATGGATTTGAAAAGGAACTCTGACCCCCCCATTGAACGGGCCCTCGGGCTTTTATGTCAGCGGGAAAATCCTTCATTTAAGGGATGATTTCTTTCCCAAGAATGGATTGCCCAAATTACCAAAAGTCAGGCGTATGCTGAAGCAAGCAATAAAAATTTGGCAGATGCAAAGTGAAAATTTCCCCTTCCCAAAAAGATTATAAAAAGGTTTGGGGGTGCTCTTACAGAAAGAGTGTAATGGGCCAGTTTGCCCCCCCCTGTGGGGATTCAAATATCCATGGAGGGGGGTTCTTTGAATCCGCCTTGGGCCCCGACTGATAAAGGATTTTTACTCATTTTCATTAACCCTTTTCCCGTATTCATTATTGTTTTAGAGAAATCACAAGGAAATGGAAATTAATCATGTTTATTTTTAAAATTTAGTGTTGGAGGCCCTTTGGTTCAAAGCTTAAAAATTTTGGGGAGAAAATTGCATAAAAAATTAAAACCATGAAAAGATTAAAAGGAGGGCAAAGGAGAAAAAAAGGCCGACCTTTATGGGGCTTTCCATGTAACACCCCCGGCCCTTTATGGCCTTTTTAAAATGAAGGCCGGGCCCTTTATGGCCAGCTTAAAAAAAAGGCTGCTGGTTGGCCCCGGTTTGTTTTAATTGCATCTTCTCGCCCCCCCTTGCTATATTTTGGTTTTAGGTCGATTTGTAAAAGGGAACTTTTATCAAATTTTCGTTTTTTAGAGTGGGTTTTAAACCCTATTTAAAAAGGGGGAAAATTTGGGGGAGATAAAAACGGGGAGAAAATTTTGTAATTTGGGTGGGATTATCATCCTTTGTGAAGGTTTGTGGATTTCCCTTCCCTTTAAGGAATTATTTGTTTGTTGAATTGGTGATTTTTGAATTTTATTTCTTATATGCAATTAAAGCATTTGATTAACCATTAAATTTTCGATTTCTTTTGACGAATCTCCTTAAATTTCAAATTTTTGTCTTTATCTCCATAAAAATTGTTTAAGTTTTTCCCTTTGGGGGGGGAAATTGGATGAAACCCTAGAATGTTAAAAGGATAATTGTACCCATGTTTTTGATTAAGAATTTTAGGTTATTATGATTGAAATTTCCCTTTTTTTCAATTATAATTGGTTTTTGATTATAATTGTTGAAACCCTTTTGATACGGGGTTGATTAGGATTTGTTAGGAATTCTTAATTGATTGTTTAATCAAATTTAACGGGAGTTGCGATAATTTTTTTAATTAGAGTTTATGGAGGATGCAATGAAATTTGTTTCTTTTTAATTAATCACAAAGGGTTAGGGTTAATTAAATTTAGGGCATTATTTTTTTGAAAGCATCGGGAGGTGTTGAAATAATTTTGTTCCCTTGGGTTTTAATTGGAGACACGGGAACCCGCTAATTAAATTTAAGGTTAAATCCTTTTAAAAAAGGGTTTTCTAAACTCATTGAAAAAAACCCCTTTTAAACCCCTAGTTGATATAACATGGTAGCGTTTGATTAATGGATCTAGGGTGAATTCTAATTTCCCCCCTTTTTAATTTTTAGAATTTTTCATAAAATTTTCCTTGTTTTCTTTAAGTTAAATTTTTTGTTAGACCCTTTAAAAACCCCTTTTTTAAACTCCTAGTTTTTGATAAGAATTTTCCATGGTCTAGTTCTATTGGTTTTTGAGGGAATTGACAAATTAATTTTACCCCTCAAATTTCTTGATCGGGCCCGTGCCCTTGTTGCAATTTACGCTCCCTTTTATTATACATTTAAGCGTATAAAATTTTTGGCGCCCCTATGGGGAATAATAGATATTGATTTCGAATTCTGTTGGTAGTCAGGTGCAATTTTACGTTTTTTTTTGGTTTTGGTCTCTTTGAAGTGTTAATGCGAAGGTATGAGGCTGACCCCCTTTCCCTTTTGATATTGGTTTGGGTATCTACGCCGATTAGAAAAAGATAACAAGTAAGAGAACAAGTAAAAGAGATGGGGAAAGAGGGTAATAGCCAGATTCCGGGTGTTCAAAAGGGGCACTTAGGATTTCTCTGTTCCCAGGATTAGGAACCAAACCCCCCGTTAAAACCCTTACAAGCCCCAAAAATTTTTAGCTTTTAAAAAGGCACTATTCAAAAGGGCCTCGAGTCAGTTTGGAGGGGTTTTAAAGAGAGCCCCGATGATATCTTGTGGGTTTTTCAATACCCCAACCCCCGCCCGTAGAAAGGTGTCATGATGATGCCCTAAGAAATAAACTTTCCCTTTTATTTGGCCCCTAAAGCTTTGAGCTTTGGGTTTTTTTCTTCCCCAGGGATCTGGGCTTACCCGGGAAAATACAATCAAGTTTGAAAGGGGATTCTTCCCCCCGCTAGGGCCCCCCAAAATAAGAAGTGATAAACACTAAATTTACAAAAAATTTAGTGGTGAAAACACTTTTGAGGCATGGGAGAGGGTTCAAAGGGAAACAAGAGAAAAAAGGCCCCCTCATGGTTTAAACCCGGGCAATTCCTTATTGAGTTTTTTAAAGATTTGGGTGAGGCCCCTTGAGGTCTTTGTGGTGCTGGGGGGGGGTGGGGGGGGGGGGGGGGCCCCCCCCCACTAATGGGAAAAACCCTTTCTTTGAGGAGTGCATTTATAGAAGAGATGGCCCCTAGTGCACACAAAATTGGGAAACCCGAGAGAAGTGGTTTCAAAAGGGAAAATCAATGAATGACAAAGTCAGTATGGTTGTTATTGAAAATAGCTGCCCCCAACCCCCTCAGGTAAGTAGACCCCGCCTTTCAAATTCTTTTAAAAGCTAAAACCCTCTTTGTTGTGAAATTTGCTCAGGACCCCACTCAGCTAGTGAGTGCCTAGCTGGAAAATCCCTCAGCTACCCTCTAGTGGGAGCAGGTAAAATTTGTAGGCAAACCCTTTAGGAGGTTTTCAAGGGCCCCTATTCGAATAATCCCCCCCTGGGGGCGCAATATCCCAAATTCTCCTTTAAAAAATGGAATCAAGCACTTAACCCCCCCCCTGGGTTTTCCCCCAACAAGCCCCTTTTATAATGCCCATTTCAAAAAACCCCCTCAGGGGAAGGCTCATTTAGGAGTAAGCAAAAGACTGACACCCCACCACCAAAAACCAAAAGCTTCTTCAGAAACTTGGAGGGTAAACTCGGTCAAATTGACAGCAGCTAAGACTGCCCTCGGGGTTTTTGCCTAGCAAAACTGAGGAGAAAAAAACCCATCATGCAATCCCTTCATCCCTAAGGAGGGTAAGGAGGTGAAGAAAGCTAAAGGCAAGAAAAATTCAAGAGAAAGTCTAGAGAAAGGTAAGAAAGGGAGGAGGAACTCACATCCAAAGCCCCGTGTTGAGTTTATGTTCCACTACCCCCTTCCCCGGGAAAGACTCAAGCAGGGGGATTTGGGAAACCCCCCATTTTGGCCGGTTTTGTGACATATTTAAAGGGTTCCAAATCAATTACCTTTTAAAGGCCTTGAAGCAAATTCCATCCTATCCCAAAAATTTCCCAAAAAGGTGCCCCCTTTTAAAAAAAAGATCCTGGAGAATTTTGAAAAAGTAATGTTCTTGGCGGGTTTCCCGTTTCATAGAGAAAAAATTGCTCGGGCTCCCTAGAAAGCTAAAAGATTAGGGAAGTTTCAATATCCCTTGCACCATTGGAAATTTATTGATTTTGAGAATTTTTTGATTGATTCTGGTGAAGTTTTAATTTAATGCCTTTTAGTTTTTGGAAGCTTGGAATGGCCACAAAAGGCAAGAGGGACCAAAAAGTACACAGTGATAGAGCTTAAAGGGTTTTTAAAAGGGGCCCGTGGAGGATGTCTTAGTCAAAAATCGATAAATTCATTTTTTCCAATGGACTTTGTCATACGGGGTGTGGAAGAAGATGGAACATTCCACTATTTGGGTAGGGCCATTCCTAGAAGGTCAAAATCTAATTGATGTAGGACAAGGGAACTCACCCCTTTGAGATAGATGACCAGGGAAACATTTTAAAATGTATGTCCCGTGTTTTTGTTAATGAGAAAGAATGTATTCTGACATTCTGCTGAGGGGAAAAAATTTCTCCCCAAAGATGTGGGAGGAAGATGTGGGCAAAAACCCCTCTTTAATGTCTTGAATTTAGATAGATGATTTGGGGGGGTGGATGAGCAAGAAAACAAAAGGCTATGAGAAGTACCCCAGACTGAAAAAAGTTGTTGCTTTTTAGAAGACCGACCACTAAAGGAAGCCACCCTTTCCGACCCCCTAATGCCCCTGAGGGCACTTGAACCTTTTCAATCCCTTTTTTTGAAATGAGTGTTTGAATTTGGGGAAAACCCTGGCCTCACCTTAATCTAGCACCCTTTACAAGAGAAATTTCAGCAGCGATTCAAGGCCAATTGGATGAACTAGGGAAATCCCAGGGTGGTTTAAGGGCAGAAATCCGCAGGTAAGTTTGTTTATATCCCCCCCACAAAAAAAATTTGGTGGAAGTGAAAAGAAAGGGGGCCCTACCATGGGAAAGGGGCTTGGAATCCAAAAATTTTAAGCGTTTGGTATTGGGGGGAGTTGTTTAAAAAATCCCTTTATTTAAGTTTAGATGACAAACCCCGATAGCAGGCTGTGACTTAAAAAACGCTCTTGGGAAAAGGGAGCCCCTATTTAAAGTTTCCCTTTTTTGTGTTTCATTGGGTTTTTTTTAATTTTTTTTAGGAAAAAGCAAGGGGAAAGTTCAGAAGGACCAATCTCTTTCCCAAATTCAGCTTTGATGGGGTTTAAATATTGCTTCTACATGTTATACCGGGGGTACCAGTTCCCTTTTTTTTTTTATTTTTCCTTTTCCCATTTTGTTATTTGCATTTATGTGGGAATGTCTATTCTTAAGTGTGGGGAAGGGAATTTGGTATTAAAGTTGAGTTTTGGGATTGCCTGTTTTGGCTTTTATGATCATACTCTTTCCCTTTTCTTGAATGTATTTGTCCCGAGTTATCGGCAATTTTTAGGCCAAATTTTTTTTTTAAAAATTTTTTGGAAATCTAGAGATTTAAAAAAAAAAAAAAACAATGCCTTTTTTCATCTGTTTTTGATTTATTAAAAATAATAACTCATTATTATGCCCCACCCCACCCCTGTTGTGGTTTTGTATTAGTTAAAATTAATTAATAAAATCTTTAGAAAACAAAAATTTTCCTGTTTTTGCCTTATAATTTGAAGTTTAAGGTTATTTTAGTCCCCTTATGAAAAAATAAAAAGGGCTACTTCGGGTCTCTTCTCTAGTAGTATATCTTCTTGAAAGTTTCTTTGAAAGCTTTTCAAATTAAAGAAAGGGTGGGAAATCCCCATTAGTGATCCCCTTATAAAAAAAGTTTTTAAATTTGTTAGCATTCAAATAAAATAAGTTGCTTACTCCAATGACTCAGGTAATTGAGTTAAGGTACCCAAAACTTGAATGTAGAGTGAGGGAGAGTTCGATAGGGCCCCTTTTAAAAACCCTGGTCACTTGGGTGATGGCCCGGGTGTCCCAAATCAGTGATCTCCCCTATAGCGATGGGGGCGGAGAAGCAAAAATTTCAATACACGAATTATTTTATAGTAAAAAAAAAAAAAAAAAAAAAAAGGGAAAGAAAAAGAGAAAGAAAAAAAAAAGTAGAGTTTTGGGAAATGCTCTCAATAAGTTAAGGATTAAAAATAAAAGGGGGAAAATTGGGAAAAGGGTTTTTTATCCCCATATGTTTTCTTTTTTTTTGGCCCTGTTTAAAGAAGGGGATGAAAAGGTCATATGCTTGCTAATTGCCAGTGAAGTTTAAAGGGGTTTTTTTTCCCTTTTGTATTGAATATCTTTTTTGGGGAATAAAAATTCTTATTTTAAAGTTTGGGATTAAAGTTTGTTTTCTTAGTTAGTTGGTTAATTTTGAGTTAGTACTCTAATCCCCCTTTTCCCCAGTTTGGTTTGAGTGGGGGGCCCTCAAAAGTGGGGAGTAGAAGTAAAGATGAAAGATTTTCCCGTTTGTTAAAAAAAAAAAAATTGTCCTTTCTAGGATGGTTTCTTTCTGGTTTTATTTTGTTGAGGCCCAATAAAAATTTTAAATTTGTGGGGGATTTGAAAAAAGGGCCCTATTTTTCAAAATTTTCATTAAGCAATTTGAAGTATTTATTATTGTTTTAGATAAATCACAAGGAAATGGTATTTTAACCCTGTTTTTTTTAACTTTTCAAAATTTTGGGGGGACTTTAACCCAAAGCTTAATAAATTTGGGGAGAGTTTGCATAAAATTTTAAAGCATAAAAAGATTGAAGGGGGAAAAGGAGAAATAAAGCCGCCCCCCCTTTAGGGCCCGGCCTTCCATGTAACACCCCCGATTTAGGGCCCGATTTAAAAAGAAGGCTCCCGGCCCTTTGGGACCGGTTTTTTTTAATTCCCTTTTCTGCCCCCCCTTGCATATATAAAAGTTTTTAGGTCGTTTGGGGGAAGAATTTTATAAAATTTTTCGTGTTTTAGAGTATTTTTAAAACCTATTTTTAAAGGGGAAAAATTTGTGGAGATAAAATTTTGGGAAAATTTGTGATTTAGGGAGATTATCTCCTTTGAAAAGGATTTGTGGATTTCCCTTGAATTAAGGTTTATTTGTATTGTTGAATTGGTGTTTTTTGAATTTTTTTTTATATGCAATTCAAGCTTTTGATTCAACCATTGAATATGATTTCTTTTGCAGGGTTTCCCCTTTGAATCATAATCATGTCTTTATCCCCATGAATTGCTAAGTCTTTTCCTTTAGAAATTGGATGAAACCCTAGAAAGTTAAAAGGAAAATTGTAGATGTTATATGTTAGGAAATTTTTAGGATTTTCATGATTGCAATTTTCCCTTTTATTTTAAAAATAAATTTGGGCTTCGATTTAATTGGGTTTGAAACCTTTTGATCGGGGTTGATTTTGGATTTGTTGGAATTTCCCTTAATTTGATTAAAATTTCCCTACGGGAGTTGCGATAATTGGTTTAATTAGGTTTATGGAGGCGCAAAGCAAAGTTTCCCGGTTTAAATTTAAACACTAAGGGGTTAGGGTTTTAAATTTTTTAGGGCATTAGTTTTTTTTAGCCTCGGGAGGTGTATGAAAATAATTTTGATTCCCTTTGGGTTAAATTGGGACGCGGAAGCCGAAATAAGTAATTTAAGGTTAAAATCCTTTAAAAAAGGGTTTTTTAAAAAACCCCTTGAATAACCCTTTTAAAACCAATAGTTGAATAAATGGTAGCAGTTTGATTAATGGATTAGGGTGAATTCCAAATTTCCCCCGTTTATAAATTTATAGTTTTTTCTTTAAAAAACTCCTTTTTGCTTTAAGTTAAATTTTTAGCTTTAAAAAAAACAAAAATTTTAAAACCCCCTTTTTTAAACCCTTTGATATTGTTAAAAATTGCCCTAGGTCTGTAAATCTATTGGTTTCTGGGGATTGACAACCTTACTTTTACCACTCTAAATTTCTTGTTACGACCCGTGCACTTCTACAATTTATGCCCCCCTTTTTATATTTCATTCTGAGTGTATACAGCCCCCGGGGGTGTCTTACAATATGGGGCACCCTTTTTTTGATTACTGATTGTTCAAAACAAATTTTTTTTGGTATTGAATATTGCAGTAGAGAGGACATAAAAATTATATGGCCCCACCTCAAATGCAAGGAATTTATCACTTAAGTTTGGTAGAGTGGTTAGTGGGGTCTTCCTCTTATCAGTTGGATCCCGGAACATAATTTCCTTAGGTTTCTGAGGAGTTAAACTTGTGTGTTTGCACCTAATCTATTCCCTGTTGGGACTTAACAGGAGTAAAATAATAGAGGTCTTTCCCAAATCTTTACACTGATCCTTTTCCCCTGCTGCCCCCTTTTGTAAAGCTGTATCAAATGGCACCATTTTTTTTGGGAAAAGATAAATTTTCCCTTTGGGAGTTTGGGCTAAAAAGAAAGGCCCAAAAAATTAAAATATGCATCCCGCAAAAATCAAAAAGCTTTCAAAATGCAGAGTGCATTTCAGAATCCCCAAAATTGTTACAGTTATGCCCATAGATAAGGTAAAAAATTTTTTTATTTACTATCTAGGTTTTCACTTGGGGTGAGAAATCTAATTAAATCGATCAAATAGATGGTTTAATTAATTTGGGAAATGAAAAACAGCCAGGAATTTGGTGAAGTTTTCTGTTCTTCCGTAGAATTCAGCCCCATGATGATTAAAAATTTATGTTATTGTTTATGGTATTATTTTATAATTATCGTTAAAAGTTATATAATCCTTACTTGTCAAAAATCCTGATGATGTTTTGGCCCGGGGGGAAACATGAAAATATTCCCCATCAAGTTTACTCAGAAAAGGTGAGAGAGGACCCTTTTTTGCATAAAAGATGCTTGAAACATTGTAAAAAATTTCTACAGTGACCCGGAAAATTTTTGAAAATTTCGTCTCGTCGTTTAATTCTAGTTCAAATTGAAATTGCAATTCTAATTTGTTGTAACCTGTGATCATTGTAGCCTGTGAATATCTTGCTCTGGCGTGGTCATAAGCTTGCTGAACCCCGAGTCAAACCTTTTGGTTTTCCCAAAAACCAAGATCCATTTTCAAAAATTAAAAAGGCCCCAACAACATTCGGGGCTTCCCCAACAATCATGGGCCCCAATGCTTGGAATTGTTTTTCCCCCACCCTTTTTTTCTCTGTTTTCCCTGTTTTAGTAATTGGTGGGGCCCTCATCCCTTTTGAGGAAACGGGAGGTTATGAAGCCTCTTTTTTCCCAAGGTATTTTATGGAGGACACTGATTGATGAAATCGCTTTGTACGTCTTTCCCGGGGTTTCCCAAAGGGCCTATATTGTCGCTATGGTTTCCCAGGAGCAAAATCGATTTCCCCTGTGGAGATGTTCCCTTAATTTTAATCTAGAACTTTTCCACAATGATCTAAAAGTTGGGCATTCTTTGAGTTTTTAAACCCATTGCTTGTGCTTCTGAAAAGGATGTTTGAGAAAGTGGTTTTTAGTTATAAAGAAATTGTACAGGAAGGTCCCTTTTCCCAATTAAATTTGGCATTTTTGAGTTTTGGGGTCAGATTGGTATTGTCAGATATTCTAAATTGTAGGGTTTTTGGAATTCTTCTTCTTCCCCGGAGTACTATGCTTGATGTTCAAATGATGTTTGGTGTCTGGTTTTGGGAAGTTAGAAAAAAAAACAAAAATTTGCTTTTCAAAGGAAATGGGAAAAAAAAAAGTTTTCAAAATTTCCTAGTAAAAAAAAACCCAAGTTACCATTTATTGGCTAAAAATTTTTTCTAATTTTTTTTTGTCATCCATTTGAGTTGGTCCCTTAACATGATTGATTACATGAATTTGACCTTGCATAATTATTCCGTTGTGTGTTTTTGTTAAATTTAGGGGTTTTTTAAAATCCTAATTTTTTGAATTGGGTAGGAAAAGTTGTTGAAAAAAATAATTTGGGGAAATGTTCCAAAGAGCGTTGGTCTGAGTATGTCTTATTCTCTATTTTAAAACTTTCGTTTTCATCAATTTTTTATTTTTTTAGATATTGCCAATTTTTTCCCAAATAAATCGGGTATGGGAGTGACACCCAAGAAAGAATTGTCTTCAAACCTTAGTGGTTATTTTTGGCCTTTGCCCTTATTTAAATCTCTGCACTGTCCCTGGAGAAATTGCAATAAAATTGGGTGTTCTTTTTATATTCCCTGTTAACCCTTGGTTTTTAATTTAAACTGGGTGAATGCAAAGGCCCAAAATTTGTATTATTTTTTACTGGGTTTATATAGCCAACCCCCTTAGGTTTAATGACATAATTTTTTCTTTCCAGTTTCACTCCTTTAACTCCTGGCCCTGATTTTATTGAAAGGCATTTGGGATTATTTAAAAAGGTGTATGAAATGGACGAAATTGAAAGTTTTCAAAGGGAGTGAAGTCAAAGACACTCAGATTTAGGTTGTTTGGGAAAGTCACATTGATTCATTTGTAGATAAGGGTCTCAACCCCTGTGAAAGGAAACCCGGTTGAGTAAACTTTGTACTTGTATAGAAACAATTAATGGGTTTAAATGTATAAATTTTGGGTGTTTTTGTGCAATCCAAATTCTTGGGTCACAGCATTTACAAGAATTACCCCATGCGTTAGCCACCAATTGATTTACCCTTACCTGCGGTAAGCCCCCCTTCCCCCTGTTTTTCCCATTTTTGTGGCTATCCTTTAGTTTTTATTCTAAACTTAAAAAGCATTTCCAATGCCGTAAAAGGAAAAAAGCCAAAAATGTTACAAGAAGAAAAAAACAGGCAGTATCATATCCGTGCAAAACCCTTAAAGGGTTTGGGCTGCGATCTTTTTTTTTTTAAAAATTAACTATTCCCGATAATAATTAAGAATTTATTTTAGTTTTACTTTATATAATTTTTTTTATAAAAATATTCATTTAATTTCACTCCACTTCTTAATTATAAATTTTTTGGGGAATACGAAAAAATTACCCAATTTTTTTATTTAGTTTTTAAATTTACAATATTAAAAAGGGGTTTAAAATTTGAATAATATTAAGCTTTTTTTTTCCCCTACAAATGAAATATAAATTTCACATTTTATTAGATTATTTATTAAAATTGAGAAATTAGAAAAAAATAAGAATTAAAAATTTCCCCTTTTTTTTTTTCAGTAAACGTAGTAGACAATTGAGAGGGAGTAGTTATTTTACCTCCTATCACCCCCAATATACGGGGCCATTAATTATTTAAGCCCTTTCAATTTGTATTTATGTAAAGAATTTTTAAGATAAACTTGCTAGCAATTTGGTTGGATGAAGGGAAAAATTTTAATGATTCTTTTTTTTTAAAATTCAATTATGTGTATTGTAACTTATTGAATTTTTTTTTTAACTTGAAATCTTGCTAAAATTGTTTTAAGTAAAAATTATGTGTAGTTGCTTGCAAACGTAAAATGTAATCAAAAAAAAGAAGTTTTTTTAAAAAAAGGGTTTTTGAACCGAACCAAGTTGCTTTGAAAGCAATTTAAAATTTGGTTCACTAAGGGTCTGTTTGAAAAATTTTTAAAGCAAGCCCGAAAGATATAAAAACCTAAAAAACCGCCCAAAAGACCCATAGTGGGCCCCCTTGAGGCTAGAGTTTTTTCTCACACAAATTTACAAAAGATTTCCAAAGTGCATTAAAGTTTAAATCCTTAAATTTTATAATTAATCCAAATAAGATAAACAAAGGGTTTTTTTGTTTCATGTCTAGCTTTACTTAAAAATGTTTAACCTTTTTTAAAAATAAGATCAATTTCCAAATAACAAAAAGAAAAATATTGTTAAAAAAGCAAAAACCAAACTTTTGGTTTCATATTTCCCCCCAAATCTAGGTATATTTTCAAACCATCTAAATACGTCATCATAATCAGTAGTAAAACAAATAGTCTTAAATAAGAAAGCATATCATGACATAGCATGACTATGCATAATAGCGTGTAAGATATATACATAAACATTAATGCACTTAATGGACAGGGAATAAAGATTGACTCATTTGATTATCTCGTTTAGGTGTTGGGCAACAAGCCAATCCAAAACAATCCCTAACATTTAAGGAAAAAGCAATTCTTTTTAAAGAAAGTTTTCTTTTGCATAGAGGTGGATCGAGTACTTGGTACATGTAATTATGAAGGAAGGAATTTAAACCAAAAAATAATAAAGTCAAGGCAAATAAAGAAAAGGTTAAGACCTTTATTAGTAAAGTAGTTGGTAGTGCTTCTTGTTTTAGCTGATATTAGGAAGATTTATGAAATTTATGCTTCAATAACAAACCATGAATTTACTCAAGAAGTATGCCTTGTAATGGAGTGAGGATTTAGAAAAATTTTTTTCAAAATTTAAGCAAGCTCTTGTGAATAACCTTGTACTTGCTTTGCCTAATTTCACAAATACTTTATGGTAGCGTTTGGTTGGCATTGAAATTCGGTACTGGACTGGACAAAATTTTGTCCCTCGTCCACACATGAAGGAGTACTGGACTAAAAGACCAAAACGTACTGGACAAAATCAGAAATTTTAGTACCACATGTAATTCGGTACTAAAAATTAGGTACTGGACTAAATATAATTTTTGAAATTCTGGATTTGCCCTTCATACTTACCTTGAAAGAAAATAAAATAGTAAGTATAATAATAAATGATAAAAATGTAAAAAAATTCATAAAAAAATAATAAAATATTAGAAAAATAAAAATAAGATTTAGATTTTGAAATAGGATAGATAAAAATCTAGGAGAAAATTTTTCAATATAAAATTTAATAAAATTATAAAAATTTAATAAAAATTATGAAAATTAATAAAAGTTAATAAAAATTATAAAATCATAATAAATTAAGTAAAAAAAGCAAAAAAATTTATAATAGTATAAATGAGTTGAAAAAATAAAAAAATGAATTTTTATCACTTAGAAAAATCATTTTCTTAAATAAATCCAAAATTGGTGTTTTTCCTTAAAATTATCATTTTAAAAAAAAATCAAATTATCAAGCCTAGGTTTGATTTTTTAGAAAAATCCTAAAATGGTAAAAACATAAATTAAAAGAAATTTCATAATTAAAATTCACAACACACTAAAGTTTTTCAAGAAAAGCGAACTACAGTTTATTTGATCTTGAATAGCAGGTATGTAGGCACCCATTTGGGACAACCCTAAAAAAGGAATAAAAAATATTTTCCTAGCATAATTCACTTAAAAACACAATAAAAGACGACAAAAATAAAATAAAAGATATTTTGAGATAAAGTAAATTTTAGGAGATTATGGGGTAACCTTAGGGTTTAATAGGTTAGCCTCTAAATTAGAAACCCCAGTTTTCCCCTTTCCTCTTTTCACAAAAAAACGAGAAGAGGAAATCACGACGACTAATGGTCCAAATTAGGACTAATCCGCCCCATTAGTCTTAATTCAATCTTTCCCAACAACAGTTAGGTGTGACTCCAAAATAAAACGAAATTCTTTTTCCTTAATATTTAATATAATATATTAAACCTTAAGTCATTTTTTTATAATAATATCAATATATATAAAAAACTATGATATAAAAAAAAGGGGAAAAAAAATTATCAATTTTACTCTGTCCAGTTCATTACTTTGTAATTTCAAACACTACATAACACAAAGCCTTCTCTAGAAATTTAAAAAGGGCAAAACTGTCAAATTTACTATGTCCAGTCCAGTACTTTTGCAACCCAAAACACTAGACAGCACAAAATCCTTATCCGTACTAAACAAACCAAACATGGTACAAAAATATTTTTTGTCCAGTCCTTTTTTTTAGTACTGTCCTGTACTCTTGTTTTTGTCCAGTCCCAGTAACCAAACGGTACCTATATGTTGATGTTGTTGCTTTAGGATTGGGTATAGGTGTTGTGTTGCACCAAGGATCATAACCCATTTTGTTATGATATGGTTGCACCAAAAATGCGCCCTCTATTATCAAAGATTGTTGGCATAGAGAGAGATGTTAGTTCAATAATAACAGTTATTTGGATGTATTTTTAGTATTTTCTTAGAACATGATATTATATAAAATAATAATTTTTATAAAAGGAATAAGGATGTAATGGCTATTACTTTCCTCTTACTAGTCATCAACTTCTTCGTCTTCTTTATTTATTTGTTTATTTTTAGAGGAGGTGGGGGTTTTGTGGTGTTGTGGGTAGGGAGGTTTAGGGTGTTTGACATTATGTTTTTTTTAAAAAAAAATTTCTCTACCTTTTTCTATTTTTTTTTTAATTTCTCAATTTTTTGTCATTTTATTATATTATTTAAATAAACATAATTTTTTTTATTAAACTAATTATTTATGCACTAATCAAAATATAGCTTTGCATTGTTGATTAATATTATAGGTAGAGATAAAAATGGACATATGTATAAAGTGAAAATGGACATATATGTAAGTGGAAATGGGTGAAAGTACAAATATGCAAAGTTTAATTTATCCATCTCCTTTTTTTCCCATTTTTTAAAGGGTGGTATACTTACACCAATATCACGCGAAAATAAATTCGGAATAGAATCACAATTTGGATACCATTCCCATGTTTATAAGGGCTTTTAGAAATAGATTTATGATACCTTGAAATTGACAATTCCAATTTCAAGGAAAATCACAATTCTAATTTTACTTTTAAGGGGATGGAATCACAATTCCATTCTCTTTTATCAATGATAATTGCCCTTTAAAAAATATTTTTAATTCACTAATATATATATATATTTTAAATTTTTATTCACAAATTAAAGACAATTTTGATAATTTCTTATGTATTAAATGTGACATTAAGTTTATTGATGGCCTCATCAATTAACCCCAAGGTTAGGGATGGTTGACTCAATGTAAGTTTTTACCTAAGGGGTTTTTTTCCCCCTTTATTTTTCTTTCTTCATTTTTTTTTTAATTTTTTAAATTTCAAATTTTAAAATTTGATTTAAAATATTGGATTTTTTTTAAAATTAAATTTTTACGGTATAGTTTTTACTAAAAATAATTTTTATTTAATCAAAAGATTATCATGTTTTCTGATTAAATTGATAAGTATAGATAAAACACAAATAGGTGTATGAAAAGACATAAGCAAAATGAGGGAAAATGCAAAAATTAAATTTTTCCCCCTTTCCCCCATTTTTTTTTTTTTTTTTTTTTTTCTTTTTAAAGGGTGGTGGACTCCACTTAGTTTATAATATCTTATGACCCTTTAAATTAAGAGATGATCAAATGTGTAAAACATTACCAAAAGGGTTTTTTCCCTTTAATTTTTTTCTTCCTTTTTTTTTATTTTTATTTTGCTTTTGTGTTTTTACAACAAAATGTTTAAATTAACATACTTAGTAATTTTTATTTAAAATTAAAATTGCGATATTTTTTATTTTGCTAATTTTTACAAATTAAAAGATTGAGTGTTTGCTAATTAA
>JBBMOL010001571.1:0-36129 GCA_037954665.1 Laguncularia racemosa | reverse complement strand
TTGATGATGGGTTTGTACTAATTAACATGCTGGCCAAAGTGGAAATTATTTAAAGGGCATGCCTTATCCATTTATGGGTAGAACAATAAGTATGTGAAAGTTTGGTGAAATGATGCACTAAAATTTTGGAAGGGTTAGGTTGAGCCCATCAAAACTAGGCTAATACAATTGCTCGACAATGATAGGTGGGCTATAAACTTCCTTTTGAGGTGACTAGGTGAGTTATGACAATTTTTTAATACCAAGCTCATTATAGACATGTAGTTTGGAATTGGGGCCATTCCTGAAGAGAGGGGAGAAAAGGTGCCTTCAAGGGAAATGGAAGAAGAAGAAGAAGAAGAGAACCAAAAAAAGAGAATAGTTCAAGGCATTATTTGTTCCTCAATTTCCGTGCTGAAGTGGACTAGCTTGGAGGAGATTGCGTGTCGGTTGCCTTTAAGGGAGCAAGGCTCTTGGTGGCTTATCCTCAACATGGCGTGCTCTTTCATTCTAATTTGTTTTTCCTTAGCTTTGTAAATTTCAACTTTTTTCCTTTTTAGCTTCTTGTAGATATGTAAATGAAGAAAGCAAATTTAGCTTAGCTTCGTGCTTAGAATAAAGCTGTAGCCAAAGGTAAGAAGGAGGGTTAAACTCAAGTTAAAAAGACTACTCTTCCTTAGCCAAAGGAAAAGGGGATCAAGATTAGGGACCCCTAATCAACTCAAGAAATGTGTCCTTTTAAACGATCCTACTAGGAAGGGCAAGCAAATTGAGAAATTTATTCCCCCCTTAGAAGCCTAAGAAGAGGTTAAGGGAAGATGACAATGGGGTTGGTCAGAAGGTGAGGGGACTGCTATTTGAGCTGACCAATAGTACATCTTTATTGATGAGGAAATCGTTGAAGATGATGAGATCCATGATGGGAGCCAAGCCGGAAGATGGAAATGTGGATCCTCTTGAAGTGCCACCTGGACCGATTACGAGAAATCGAGCGAAACGATTCAAGGAAGCACTTAACGGGTTGATAAAGGATGTCTGATAGAGCCATTTTATACTCAATCTTTATAGTATGAAGTGTGTTAATTTATTATAGATTTTATAGAAATCATAAGGAAATGGTATTTAATTCTATTATGGTGATAAATCAGGTTAAATGGAGTCAAGGGTGCTAATTCAAGTAAATTAGAGAAGTCATCTACAACTTGGATCAAAGACAAGGAAGTACACGACTGTGTACTTAGTTTTGAAGCCACAGGAAACTACACGGTTGAAGTACACGACCGTGTATCTGTCTAGAAGGAGGCACGGTTTGAGATACGACCATGGTGAAAACTGTGCTATACACTGCATGAGAAGGAGAGAGACACGGCTTGTGACACGGCTGTGGTGGAAGCTATGGTGGAAATCATGGTGGAAGCTTGATGAAGCCGTGCTATATACTAAATAAGGAAGAGAAATTGTGGAACTTCGACCAGAGCATGACACGGCTTGGGATCTGGCCGTGGTTGAAGCCGTGGTACACATTGGACACGGAAGATGATATGTGAATTATACACAGAGGAAGGCACGGCTTGACCCACGACCGTGTTGTAGGGCGTGCCAGGCGGATGATTATTTTCTTCTCGAGATTTACTTGAAAAAGGAAAGATATTTTCGTATCTTGCTAGCAAAAGATCACCTGCCATCCCTTTAACAATATAAATAGAACTAACCCTGAGGGTTAGAGAATCTTGGATCATCTTGGAGACAAGAAGGAAGGAAGGAGGCAGAGCAAGAAGATCGGGAGCTGAGGCTTGTTATGTTTTTACTTTTAATTTTCGTTTTTATGATGAACATGTGTAGCTAAGTAGTTTTTCTAGCCAAAGGGTCATAGAAGTTTGATTCTCCACGAATTGGGAGATCTAATTGATTTGTATTTAATCTATTCTTTGTTTTTGGATATTCATATATCTTCTGAACGTCTTGTCATTATTATCTTTGTTGATTGGTATGAATTAGAGCTTTTCTACTTAATTAGCAAGTTAATATATTGTCAACTAGCACGTCAAATCCGTAATTGTTTGATAGTTCTAGTCTCGGTGACACAATATCATGTTTGGTTATAAAATAGATGATCGAATTCATGTTATGGAGATGTATGATCTTGTTTAAATAGGTTACTTATAATCTACTGGCATGAATGGTGGTCTCTCTTGTTTTTAATGCTATTGATAGATTAAATCCTAAGAGCTTGTTTAGGGTTGTCTAATCGATAAGAGAAGTAATGAAAGAGCTTGTTTTGATTATCGAAGAAGTAAGGAGGGATAGGTTATTAGAGCTTGTTAATAACCATAACCAGTTTATCTAGAAATAATGATAGAAGACATTTGCATCGATGATCAATTCCTAGAATTAAACTATCTTGATTCCTTTGGCTAGGATTTTATCAATATTCGATTTTATTATCTTGTTTCAATATTATTTTGATTCACAAACAAAACCCCCCATTTTTCTTTTCCTCTTTATTCGCTTTGAATAGAAATATATTTAACCAATCCCTATGGATACGACCCTACTCACTACTATACGCAAATTATATCATTGTCTAGGAGTAGGTTTTTATTTTTGTTGGATTCGACACCGATCAAATTTTGGCACCGTTGCCGGGGATTGGTGTCAAATTTATTTCTATTCTTGTATGACTCGTTCTTCTCAGATAGGTGAACTCACTTATAATCCGGAGATTGAGAAGACTCTTGAGAGGCTGCGAAGAGAAGCTAGATCATCCCCTGGACTGAACTTGGCATCGGATTTGTCTGATTCATCCATTGATTCTGAAAAAGAAGACGATATGGCAAATCCCGAAAGAACATTGCGAGAATTGGCTGCACCGGATGTGAATCAACAACCCCTTTGTATTCACTATCCCGAACTAGCTGTTGAATTCGAGTTGAAATCTGGGTTGATACATCTGCTACCCACCTTTCATGGTCTTGAGAATGAAGATCCTCACAAACATTTGAAAGAGTTTCATATAGTGTGTTCTAGTATGAGGCCGCAAGGAATAACCACGATCAAATCAAGTTACGTGCTTTTCCATTCTCTTTAAGTACTAAAGCTAAAGATTGGTTGTTTTATTTGCCTCCAGGTTCTATAACCACTTGGACAGATATGGTGAGACTCTTCTTGGATAAATTTTTTCCCCGCATCTAGAGTTGCTGGTATAAGAAGAGAAATTTGTGGTATCAAACAGAGGGACACCGAGACTCTTCACGAGTATTGGGAGAGGTTCAAGCAACTTTGTGCAAGCTGTCTACAACATGGGATATCTGAACAACTTCTCATCCAATACTTCTATGAAGGCCTGTTTCCAATGGAGAGGAAGATGATGGATGCTGCAAGCGGAGGTGCCATAGTAAACAAACCCCCCATTTTTCTTTTCCTCTTTATTCGCTTTGAATAGAAATATATTTAACCAATCCCTGTGGATACGACCCTACTCACTACTATACGCAAATCATATCATTGTCTAGGAGTAGGTTTTTATTTTTGTTGAATTCGACACCCATCAATGTCCACGAAGCCGGAAAGGATTGGAGCAATCATGAAGCTGGAATGGATTGGAACAACCATGGGAATGCCCTTGCTCTTGTACAACTCATAATGGATACGGGTTGAAGAGGGCGTGTCTTTACAAGGCACGACCGTGTAGGAGTCTGGAGGTTACACAGAATCATACACGGTCATATACACGGTTCAAAGGCACGGCCGTGTATGTTGTCAAGATTTCCACAGAAAGATACACGACTAGAAGTACACGGTCGTATACATTGGCAAGATTTCCACAGAAAGATACACGGCTAGAAGTACACAGTCGTGTACATCTCCAACGCCGGTCATGTATATTTTCAACACCGACTCAAGGCCGGCTCCAAGGCCGCTGGCCTTCATGTCTACACCGTCAGCCTACATGTTTGTTTTGTTGATTTTTACGCAACTTATCTAAGTTATGTCGTTTTGGGCTTTATTGTTACGAATTGTAAACCCTAATATAAAGCTCCTAGGGTTAGAATATAGAAGATATAACATTGAAAGTTTGAAAACACTTTTGAGAGAATTCCTCTCTTGGTTCTTTAAAGAACTAATCTAGAACTTATCGGATTTTTTTTTCTTCCGTAGTGTTCATCCCGACTTATCAATCGATCTTTCATCCCGATTGTGGCGTCTTCGTATTATACCAACGTTCTTGTCTCGCTTATAGACAACGGGTTGCGGTTTCCACTTGAGGGTGTTTGGCATCTTAGGTAACGAATTCCGAATGTATTGGTATTGGGTTTCGTCACACGTTGGCGTGGTTCGTATCAGTTAGGAATCCGATCAAACTGATTTCGCATCAGTTTGGTATCAGAGCCTAGGTTTGTTAACACATTAGTTCGGTTTGAGGAAGGTAACATCAATACCCTAACTCCAATCGTTCATATCAATTGTTCATATTCAATTTCATAGTGTTGATTGTCTATTGAAAGTGTAGTACCTACTATTCAATTTTGTTACAAAAAAAAGGAAGAATCACGACAAAAAAAAAAAAGAAAAGGGGAACGTGATCAAGAGCAGCAAACAAAGGCGACAAAAAAAAATCTGAAAAAAAAAAAGAGGAAAATTTTGAGCCCTAGAGTTGTTTTGAATTATACGGAAGGGAATTGGTATAGTTTGGGTTAGTTCCGAGAGAATTGAGAAGAGGAATTAGTGAGTTGCTATCATCATTGCTTGTGAGAATACATGAGTGACTGTGTGATATCATCCTTTGAGCGAAACACGTAAAGGAGTGTATCGTGAGGCTTAATTATATATATTTGTGTTAGTACTAATCTTTTCTGCAGGAACTATGTCGAGGCAACATTCTCCTGAAGGTGAGAGGGGAAGGTTTGATGCTAGGTTAGTGATTGAGGCGTTGAGGGGTGAGATGAAGAGAATGTTTCAAGAGGGAATGGAACAAATTTATGAGACGGTAGAGCAAAGACTAGAGCAATCTAAAAACGTCTTCCAAGGGCGTAAGAGGGAGAGTTGTTCTAGGAGAGTACAAAGGGGTGGAGATGAAATGTCGGATGATGAATTTAATGAACCTTCTGTCGGGAGTTATAGAGGTTATAGTGGTAAGAATAGAGGAACTAGGGATTGGGAAGATAGAGGAGATAGGAATAGAGAGGATAATCAATTGAGTAGCATAAAGATGAAGATTCCTCCTTTCTAAGGGAAGAATGATCCTGAGGCGTACTTAGAATAGGAGAAGAAGGTGGAGATGGTATTTGATTATCATAACTATAGTGGGAGAAAGAAAGTGAAACTTGCTGCCATTGAATTTTTGGATTATGCCATAGTGTGGTGGGATCAACTAATGTTGAATAGAAGAAGGAATGGCGAACTACCTATTGAGTCTTGGGAAGAGATGAAAAGGGTGATGAAGAAGCAGTTTGTGCTTGCGTATTACTATTGTGGATTGCACAACAAATTGCAAACTCTTAAGCAAGGAAGCCGAAGTGTGGATGAGTATTTCAAGGAGATGGAAGTAATGATGATCAGGGCGAATGTGGAGGAGGATAGAGAGGCTACTATGGCTAGATTTCTTGCTGGATTGAATAGAGAAATTCAAAATGTTGTTGAATTGCAACATTATGTAGAATTAGAGGATATGGTTCATATGGCTATAAAGGTTGAGAACCAACACAGGTGGAAAGGTAGTAATAATGCACGGTTTCAACAGGGTACTGGTTCATCCACCTGGAAGACTAACCAATGGAAGAAGGAAGAAAAGCCTTTACCCACTAAACCAAAAGGAGAGTTGAGACAAGCGGGTTCTACTCCTAGTAACCAAGGTAACCCTGATTCTTCTACTTCTAGAAATCGTGACATTAGATGTTTTAAATGCTAAGGTAGAGGCCATATTGCTAGTCAATGTCCAAATAGGCGTGTTATGATTTTGCGTGATGATGGTGAGTATGAGATTGAGGGGGATAGTGAGGAAGATGATATGCCTCCATTAAAGGACGCTAGTGATGATGAGGAGCTTGCAATAGGGAGGTTAGTGGCAGTAGTGAAGCGAGCTTTGAATGTGCAAGTGAAGGAAGAAGAGGAGGTGCAAAGAGAGAATATATTTCATACTTGATGTTATCTAGGAGATCATATTTGTAGTTTGATCATTGATGGAGGAAGTTGCACCAATGTGGTGAGTAATTTTATTGTCGAGAGGTTGGGACTCAAAACTATTAGACACCCTAGTCCATATAAGTGCAGTGGTTGAATGATAGTGGCGAGACTAAGGTGAGTAAGCAAGCCTTGATTGCTTTTCGCATTGGTAGGTATGAGGATGAGGTGTTATGCGATGTAGTGCCAATGCAGGCGTGTCATGTGTTGTTGGGGAGGCCATGGCAATTTGATAGGAAGGTTGTTCATGATGGCTTTTCTAACAAGTATATGCTTGTTCACCAGGGGAAAAGCTTTAATCTTAAACCTTTAACACTTAAGTAGGTGTATGAGGATCAGTTGCAGCTACAACAGTCTTTTGCAAAACATAAGGTGAGTGAAAAACAGAGGGAGAGTGAGAGAGCAAAAGACAACGAGAAAGAAATGGAATACAAAAGTCGATCTCAAAAGGAAAAAGAGAGGAAGACTGGAAAGAGTGTGAGAGACCAAGTTGAAGGGGGATTAACTTTGATGGTGAGTGAAAAGGAGAGTGCAACATTGTAAAAGGAGAGTTGTGTGGCAAGAGCGAGTGTAGTGAGGAGAGCATTAGTGATGAAGCAACCTATGTTGTTGCTGGTTTTTAAGGAAACATATATGAATACTAACGAACTATCTAACTCTTTGCCTAGTGTGGTTGTGTCTATTGTGCAGGAATTTGAAGATGTCTTCCTTGAGGAGATTCCAAAGGGATTACCACCTATTCGTGGTATTGAGCACCAAATTGACCTTGTACCCGGAGCATCGATTCCAAACAAGCCAGCTTATAAGAGCAATCCGGAGGAGACAAAGGAACTCCAAAGGCAGGTCGATGAATTAATGGAGAAGGGGTACGTGAGAGAAAGCATGAGTCCATGTGCAGTGCTTGTGATTTTGGTGCCTAAGAAGGATGGGTCTTGGAAAATGTGTGTTGACTGCCGCGCCATCAACAACATCACGGTAAAGTATCGTCATCCCATTCCTCGCTTAGATGACAAGTTAGATGAGTTACATGGGTCTAGTGTCTTTTCCAAAATTGATCTGAAAAGTGGATATCACCAAATTAGAATGAAAGAAGGTGATGGATGGAAAACCGCATTCAAAACGAAATATGGATTGTATGAGTGGTTAGTAATGCCTTTCGGTTTAACTAACGCACCTAGTACTTTTATGAGACTTATGAAACCATGTTTTGAGGACTTTTATTGGCAAATTTGTGGTTGTCTATTTTGATGATATTCTCATTTACAGCAAGAGTTTGGAGGACCATATATCTCACTTGAGGGATGCTTTAGAAGTGCTTCGAAAGGAGCAATTATATGCTAACCTCAAGAAGTGCACTTTTTGCACAGACAAACTTGTGTTTCTTGGTTTTGTTGTTAGTGCATAGGGAATATAGGTTGATGAAGAAAAGATTCGTGTGATCCAAGAATGGCCTAGTCTAACTACTGTAAGTAATGTGCGGAGTTTCCATGGACTAGCGAGTTTTTACAGGAGCTTTGTAAAGGATTTCAGTACCATTGCAACACCACTTACTGAGGTAATTAAGAAGAACGTAGGGTTCAGATGGGGAGAGCAACAAGAGAAGGCCTTTCAGACGCTTAAAAATAAGCTGACTCAGGCGCCATTACTTGCTTTACCTAACTTTGCTAAAACGTTTGAAATTGAGTGTGATGCTTCAGGATTAGGTATTGGAGCAGTGCTCATGCAGGAGAGAAGACCAATTGCATTCTTTAGCGAGAAGCTAAGTGGGGCAATCTTGAACTACCCTACTTATGACAAGGAGTTATATGCATTGGTTTGAGCCCTGGAGACTTGGCAACACTATCTTTGGCCAAAAGATTCGTGATCCACACTGATCATGAATCCTTGAAGTACTTGAAGGGGCAACACAAGTTGAACAGAAGGCATGCTTGTTGGGTGGAGTTCATCGAAACATTTCCATATGTAATCCACTACAAGCAAGGTAAAGAGAATGTCGTTGCTGATGCACTTTCTAGAAGGTATGCTCTTATCTCTACTCTTAGTTCTAGACTACTTGGTTTTGAGCACATTAAGGAATTGTATGCTACTGATCGAGATTTTTGTGAGGAGTATGTGCATTGTGAGAAGAGTGGTCATGGTAAGTTTTATAAACATGAAGGATTCTTGTTTAGGGAGAGTAGACTATGCATTCCAATTTGTTTTTTAAGGGAATTACTAGTGAGGGAGTCTCATGGAGGAGGTTTAATGGGACATTTTGGAGTAGCTAAAACCTTAGGGGTATTGCAGGAACACTTCTATTGGCCTCACATGAAACGAGATGTTAAGAGGATTTGTGAGCGATGTGTCACGTGTAAGCAAGCAAAATCTAGAGTCCAACCTCAAGGGCTTTATACCCTACTTCCCATTCCTCATGAGCCTTGGGTAGATATTTCCATGGATTTTTTGTTAGGATTACCCAGGTCTAGACATGGTCGGGATTCTATTTTTGTAGTTGTGGATAGATTCTCCAAGATGGCACATTTCATTCCTTGTCACAAAACAGATGATGCTTGCAATATTGCTAATTTGTTCTTTAGGGAAGTTGTGAGATTACATGGTATGCCTAGAACAATCGTATCGGATAGAGATGCTAAGTTCTTAAGCTACTTTTGGAAGACCTTGTGGGCTAAGTTAGGAACTAAGTTATTGTTTTCTACTACTTGTCACCCACAGACTGATGGTTAAACTGAGGTAGTAAATCGAACTTTATCTACTTTGTTGAGGGCTGTCATTAAAAAGAACATTAAAAGTTAGGAGGATTGTTTGCCGCATGTTGAATTTGCCTATAATCGTACAGTGCATTATGCTACTAAATTTACTCCTTTTGAAATTGTGTATGGTTTTAATCCACTAACTCCTTTGGATTTATCACCTTTGCCTATTTCTGAGTATGTTAATCTAGATGGCAAGAAGAAAGCAGGATTTGTTAAACAGATCCATGAGAAGGCAAGGCTAAACATTGAGTGAAGAACAGAGCAGTATGTGAAACAAGCCAACAAAGGTCGTCGACAAGCTGTTTTTGAACCTGGAGACTGGGTTTGGGTTCACATGCGCAAAGAGCGGTTTCCTATGCAGTGTCGATCTAAACTACTTCCTAAAGGCGATGGTCCATTTCAAATTCTTGAGCGCATCAATGATAATGCATACAAGATAGATTTTCCTGGTGAGTATCAAGTAAGTGCTACGTTTAATGTTATTGATCTGAGTCCTTTTGATGCAGGCGATGATTTGAGGACAAATCCTTTTCAAGAGGAGGGGAATGATGAGATCCATGATGGAAGCTAAGCCAAAAGATGGAATGTGGATCCTCTTGAAGTGCCACTTGGGCCGATTATGAGAAATCAAGCGAAACGATTCAAGGAAGCACTTAACAGGTTGATAAAGGATGTCCACGAAGCCGGAAAGGATTGGAGCAATCATGAAGCTGGAATGGATTGGAACAACCATGGGAATGCCCTTGCTCTTGTACAACTTACAATGGATACGGGTTGAAGAGGGCGTGTCTTTACAAGGCATGGCCGTGTAGGAGTCTGGAGGTTACACAGAATCATACACGGTCGTATACATGGTTCAAAGGCACGGCTGTGTATGTTGTCAAGATTTCCACAAAAAGATACACGACTAGAAGTACATGGTCGTGTACATTGGCAAGATTTCCATAGAAAGATACACGGCTAGAAGTATACGGTCGTGTACATCTCCAATGCCAGTCGTGTATATTTTCAACACCGGCTCAAGGCCGGCTCCAAGGCCGTCGGCCTTTATGTCTACACCGCCGGCCTACATGTTTGTTTTGTTGATTTTTACGCAACTTATCTAAGTTATGTCGTTTTGGGCTTTATTGTTACGAATTGTAAACCCTAATATAAAGCTCCTAGGGTTAGAATATAGAAGATACAACATTGAAAGTTTGAAAACACTTTTGAGAGAATTCCTCTCTTGGTTCTTTAAAGAACTAATCTAGAACTTATCGGATTTTTTTCTTCCGTGGCGTTCATCCCGACTTATCAATCAGTCTTTCATCCCGATTGTGGCGTCTTCATATTACACCAAGGTTCTTGTCTCGCTTATAGACAACGGGTCGCGGTTTCCAGTTGAGGGTGTTTGGCATCTTAGGTAACGAATTCCGAACGTATTGGTATTGGGTTTCGTCACACGTTGGCGTGGTTCGTATCAGTTAGGAATCTGATCAAACCGATTTCGCATCAGAAGAGCCCTCTACGAACCTAAGCTAGAAGCAGGGGGTGGGGGCTATATTAGGTCAAGTAGTATCAGTTACCTAACTTGCCAAGCAATCCGAGAACCATCCCTCTAGTCTAATTCATCGCATGGATGATCTTTAAGTCTAGGTGCTCTGGCATGGGGATCGATCTACATCCCTAATTGGGATATTTGTACTAGGGACAAGGCGGTGGGTAACCCTAAATTGTGCTAGTAGGTTATTTCCCACACCACACTCTTACTGGACTAAGATGAGATTGGGGCACTAAGATGCAAGGTAACTTTTGAGAACATAGGCTCTTTGGTGCAAATGAGGTTGTACGAGGTTTGTTTCCCATACTTCTTCATTTTACATTTACTTCTTCTACTTTTTCTCATGAATTTATTTTTGCAATTAGACCTATACCTTTGTGTCGATGTTGTGCCATGCCCTCAAGGAAGAAAGGAGGAAGGTATGTGCTCTTCACTTTGATTATGAAGGTGTTTGGGTGAAGAAATAGCAGCTCTTAAACCAAAATGTGAGTCTCTTGCAAATGGCTTATGATGCTGAGAATGTTGAGGCCTTGCATAGGAGAAAGGTAGCCACTTTGGAGGAGCTTGTGAAGTAGACCTAAGCCTAAGCTAATGAGCTTGGTCGCTAGATGAAAGTTATTGTGAACAACAATACCTTGCTCCGAGATGAGTTACTGAAGACTCGAAAGGAGAGGGATAAGCTGTCGAAGAAAGCAATCGACCTCTTTCAATAATTGTCTAAGGCTAATGGGGAGCTCATTGTCTTGAGGTCATTAGTTAGCCCTGATAGGGAGAGAGATTACAAGGTGAAGATCACCAGTTTCAAAGACGACTTGAGACGTTGTTAGGCCTAAATTGTTGAGTTTAAGTGTGAACACAACACTCTCAAGGTGAAAGTCCATGATGAGATAATGAATAGTGAAGAATAGGTGAAGTTGTAAGGAGAGATTTACAATGATGGCTTTGAAGCAGCCAAAGAAACTATTCTTAAGCACTACCTTGACTTTAACCTCAAAGGACTAGAGGACGAGGACGACCCTTTAGAAGAGTCTAAAGTCCTTACTAGAGTTGTGGATGACACAATTGAAGTGGACATTGGCTCCATAGACACTTTAACTAATGAGGTTCTTCCTCCTCTAAGTTCCAACCCCCCGAAAGATCTGACCCCTCCTAATGAAGTTCCTTCTAATCTCCCCAAGGTAGATGTGGCTAAGCAAAGAGTTGAGGCTTCTTCAAACCTTGCTCCTTCTAAGCAACAATCTTAGCACTTCTTTGTATTTGAGTACTTTAGAATTTTTTTGTAACTTTTTGGGTTGTTATAGCACTTCTTTGTACTTGAATACTTTAGAATTTCTTTGTAACTTTTTGGGTTGGTATGCTAACCTTAAGTTGTTAATCCTTGAATATGATCTACGTTATCTACTAGACTTGTAAGTTTCATTTATATAACGTGTTTCTTTAGCTTACTATTCTTCATTATCTTCACTTATTTATTGTCTCCCTTTTTTCATAATTGTGTGATTGCTAATCTTGTTACCTTGTAATAAGTAGCTCTAATTAAGTCATTACTTAGAATTGCTTGCACCTGCAAGAAGTACTTTGAATGTTCAAGATTGAACTTGATTGATAAAGTATCCTATCTTTTGTTTGCTTTAGTGTTTCTAGCAAACCTAGTCTATTGAGAACAATGCACCCCATACCTACATGGGGTTAACTTGTTTGCTTACTTGGTCTTAGGTCATCCATCACCTTAAAAAATGTTAGGGAGGTGGGTAATCCATTTTCCACAAAAGGAGGTCTGGAGGCTTAAGTGTTTGTTCACCTTGAAGGAGGTTGGGAGTAGTTAGTGTATGGAGCTAATACCTCAAGAGCTCGTTAGATACAAATCAAGTAATTGAGCTTAATCATTCTTAAAGTAATTTAATAAATGCAAAAAATTTGCCTTGAGTTAATGAAACTGTTGGTCCCAATTAGATTAATCAAGAGGAGGGTGAATTGATTAATTACTTAAAATTTCACTTTTTCGCAAATCAACCAAAACTCTTGACTAATAAAATCACATGAATAACAATAATGAAGAACAATAATGTGCAGTAAATAAAAAGTAGAGAAGAGTAGAATGCTCAGATATTTATAGAGGTTCCGCCTCGAGCGTCAGTCCTCTCTTCCAGCTCCACGCTGGGGTCCCGGTTGTTTATACCGGTTGTGTTTCACTATATCAACAAATTGAAGATATACAACATAAGCCTCTTCAAGGCAAACTCTCACTGTTGAGTCTTTCTAGCTTCTTCACTAAGCTAATCACTCAACTATAGTGATGAAACGACAAACAATTCCTTATTCACGAAAGGAATCTCAACAACAACAATGAGGAATAACAGATTTCCTCTAGATCACATATATATGTAAAGATTTTTGCTCGAAGATGTATGAGTCTTTTCTTCTCGTGTGTATTTTTCTTTCAACAACGTTCCTTTTTTTTTGTTTTTTTCAACGTTCTTCACTCCTTTTTTCATTTGAATTAAAAACTTTATATATGGAGAAAACATAACGGCTACTTTCCACGTGATAATCTTGAATTTATTTTTGAATTTTCAATTCAAAAATAAGTTGGATCTGTTGGAGAAGATCTGCATTCCGTGATATTCTTGATAAGGATAAGCTTGGATAATTAGTTTGACCGAGATCTTCTTTGGATATATCTCTTGGATCAAGTTTGTTGAAGATATCCCTCACATTGTGGAACCATATCTTGATATAACAACCATATCTCTTATCCTTATCTTTGTAACTGCTGGATCTCCCAAAATATAGTAAAAATATCCAACTTTAAATCTGGATAAAACTTGTAAATCTTATATGATCTCACTTTATCATAAAATGGAATCTTTGAATAAAATCTTGTAAAACTTTATGTAAATTAAAAAACCCTTGATATAAAATCCAACTTTAGTAAAACACATCAAGTATGTTACCCAAAAATACTTGACACATGGAGCTAGGCCTTGAAATTCATTAAAACTACCGATGTAAAATTTAGAACGTAATCTGGAAAAATTCGTAACAGACATGAAAGGTTCTGAAAGTGCTTCTGAAGCAAACCTGTTAACTGTCCTCCTGTTATGAAGGTTCTGAAAGTGCTTCTAAAACAAACCTGTCAACTGTCCTCCTGTTATGAAGGTTCTGAAAGGTTAACACGATAACTATGGATACACTACACAACTTCTGAAACACCTTCTGTCAGAACAAAAATAGTTTATATAACACTTTTGAAGGTTCTGAACAAGCTTCTGTCTCCTTGTTCAACTTTAGAAAAATTACGTGCTATCTTAAACATTCGTTACACTTATTCCTCTTTTGTTAACATCAAAACTAAATTAGAGAACTTAACATTCTCCCCTAACATTAACATTCTCCCCTTTTTTGATGATAACAAAACACCATTAGATAATCAAAATATACACAACTTTCATGTTTAAGCATATATTCCTATAACAGAATCTAGAAATTCCTATAACACTTAGATATAAACACATTGATCATAAGCACTCATAAGCAATATAGAATCATTATAAGCAGCATTAGATATAATAGAATCATTCTTCTCCCCCTTTTTGTTAACAGCAAAAGGGATATCTCCCCCTTAATCGATGCATAAAAGATAAAAGAAGTCTTTTACAACTTGATTCGAAAAGAAAATTTAAGATAAAGAACTAAGATTTTCTAGATTTTGTGACTCAAGAGGTAGAGGGAGTGGTGGCATGTTTGGTTGACGAAGGTTTCTCTGGTGAAGTATCCAAGTCGATGATATGAGCACCAGAGCGAACATAATCTAGAAATTTGTTGGATAAGTGATGGGAATCAAAATCCAACAAGACCTATCATTAGGACAAAAATTGATGGATTTCGAATCTTGGCGATGAGGGCCCATTTCGAGCAGATCAACCTCGGAATAAATTATTATCTAACCTCTTTTATCTTATTCATGAATTGTATATTCCAACAGGTATGCTTATTTGGTTTCACAAGGCGATGGATAAACTCACTAAGACTCAGCTTGTGGGTTATCGATGGACCGACCTGAACCGGTGATGAGTTGAACCGACGGATTCCATCATGAAGCTAGCCTGCCGAAGATTATTTTCTTTACTTGTAATTTATGTTTGAACCATTTATTTTGTAAGCTTTATGGGACATTTTATTTGGTTGTAATTTTGCCTTTAGGACCGGCCACCTTATAGTAGCATAGTTGTGATTTTCTTGTCATTTTAACCCTAAAGGGTGCAAGTATAAATACTTGCAAATTAGGTTTTTTAGGGAGCTTTTTGAACATTTGGAGAAAACACCCCCTTTGTGCCGTGAGAGAGTGCCTCTTGCAAGCATTTGCTCTTATCAATTTCCTTAGTGAAATTGTGGCGAGTGGACTTGAATTTGTTGTGAGTCATATCAACAAATTACAAGTTGATCCTAACTCCAAACTAGTGCGTCATATCTGGTGAGGAATTAGTTACTTTTATGTTGTTCTTGTTCTTTTGAAATTAGGGTTCTAAATTTCGAAATTTGAAAGCACCTTTGAATTGAATTTGAATACCATTTCGTTTTCCCTTCTAGCAATCGTCATTTGATATATTGTAATTCATCACAATTTCGGATTTTCATTTGGAATTTTGAGGTATTTCCCTTCTTGTGGCGTGATACTTCATAGCCATTTCTCCCTTCAATTTGAATGTGCTTGAATCCCCCTTTTAGGCACATCATAATTTGGTATCAGAGCTATATCATATTTGGATTTAAGATTCAAACACATCATAATTGAAGAATTGGTTAAATTCATTGGAAATTGACGGCATTGTTCATGTGATTGAGACTAGTTTGATTGACATTGTTGGATTGTCTTTCAAATTGATTTTTATATGTGCTTAATCTTGGATTTGAGCACATCATCTTTTGGTATCAGAGCTACAGGTTTAAGAGGAGGGATTGTTGCAATTGGGATTTTGAAAATTAATTTGGTTATCTTCATCTTGCCGTGAGATTGCTTAAGGTTAAGAGGAGGGATTGTTGAATTTGAGATTTTTGATCCTTATATTGTTATCTTCCTATTGCCGTGAGTTGCTTATGGTTAAGAGGAGGAATTGTTGCAATTAGGATTGTCCTTTGTTTCCATCTTGCCGTAAGTTAATTGAAGGTATATGAGAAGGGTTTTGTTGATTGAAGTTTTGGGAATTGAAAGTTTTTGGTATTACCTTTGTGAACCGAATTGCAAGGGAGTGGAAATTCGGAACAAGTGAATGTATTTTTTTTGTTGTTGTTACTTGATGTTTACGTGATTGATCCTTGTTGAAATTGAGGATTAATTGAATTGTTTGTATTGGTACTAAGTGGCGTGATTATCTTACTTGGGAAGTTGAAACTTGTTGTTGTAGAAGTGGATGTCTTGTTGTAACTTTTGTTCTTGACTTCACCGTGAAGGAGGAGGAAAGTTAGTGCAAGTTAGGAAGTGCAATTGTGTAGGAAGAGAATTGTGTTTATTTTGCATTGTTGAATTCGGAATTGTGGAAGTATATGTGCAATTTTCAGATTTGATTAGTGTGTAAGAAAGGAAGTTATTTGATTTCAAAACAAGCATTAAGAGTGAAGGAGTTAATTGTGCTTGTTTGAATTTGAAAATTTGCATCTTACCAAATGTGGAGGAGTTGCAATTAGTGAAGAGGATTGATTTTCAAATTTAAATGCTGCCTTTCTTATGTTAATTTCAGTTGAAAAATTGTGTTGAAGTGGATAAAGTGCACCGTGAGTGTGTAGGAGTGTATATGGTGTTGTGTGTGCGAATTGGAAGTGGAAGTGTATAATTTCCAGATTTGAATTTACGTGGAAGAAGAGGAAATAATTTGAATTGAATTACATCCATTTACTTCAAGTAGTTAAAGAGTGGTATTGATTATATTTCATTTGAATTTGAAATTGATTCTTACCATTTGTGGCAAAGGTGCATTAAGGAGTGTCAAATTTGAATGTGTTGCCGTGTATGTGTGTAATTACGGCGGAAGTGGGAGTGTTTAGTTGTTGTTGCCGTTTCTTGTTGTTGTAGCCATTTAAAGGAGCATCTTAGTTAGTTTTTGTTTGTTGCTACCGTGGAAGTGAAGGTTGCAACATATTATTGTTGCGTGAATTTAGTGTGTTGTGTGTGTAGTGTGCAAGTGGCGGAGTGAGTTGGTTTTGGCGTGAATTTGTTTTGTGAATTAAGTGTGCTACAATTACTAGACATTACATTGGTACATCAAATAGATTGCATCCACAAAAATGTCTATTAATAGTGTGAATGGAGGAATGAGTGATGTAGCATATAGTCGAATTGGTGGAGGTCAGGGTTCTAATGTTGCAGGTGGGAGGACCTTAGATGAACAACTTCGGGACCTTAGAAAACTTGTTACTACATTAGCAACAAGGATTGATAGGATGACATTGCCACCACCGCCAGTGGTACACCTTCAGGAGCCACCTAGAGTAAAGGGAGATTATCATGCTCTTAGAGAAGATAGAGTTGGTAATTTTGGACTTAAACCATTCCCAGAAATGGAATTTAGACCACCTAGAGGCTCAGAGTGTGCAGAGCTACAAATGCCTTCACTTGAAGATAAGGGTTCCACAGATGAAAGATGTCAAACACCACTGTGCCAACCTTCAGAGGTTACTGAAGGTAATGATCAGTTGGACCAATTGTTAGAAGACTCTAGGGATCAGCATCACAGGGATGAGTCAAAGGAAACAAACTCGTTGGAAAGTGTTGAGATAGAGGAAACATCAGTCGATAATGAGTCCTTGTTTTTGTTACAGGAGAGATACATCCTAGAGATGGAGGAAAGAAAACAATCATCTACTATAGTATTTCAGATATTGGGATTCTGTAGAGATACTCCTTCAGATGGATTACTTTTGGGAAACAGAGTCTCTGCTGCATTTGAACTACAAGATTTGAGGTCAAATCTTTTTGAGGTCCAAGGATATGATGGGAATCAAAATCCGACAAGACCTATCATTAGGACAAAAATTGATGGATTTCGAATCTTGGCGATGAGGGCCCATTTCGAGTAGATCAACCTCGGAATAAATTATTATCTAACCTCTTTTATCTTATTCATGAATTGTATATTCCAACAGGTATGCTTATTTGGTTTCACAAGGCGATGGATAAACTCACTAAGACTCAGCTTGTGGGTTATCGATGGACCGACCTGAACCGGCGATGAGTTGAATCGACGGATTCCATCATGAAGCTAGCCTGCCGAAGATTATTTTCTTTACTTGTAATTTATGTTTAAACCATTTATTTTGTAAGCTTTATGGGACATTTTATTTGGTTGTAATTTTTCCTTTAGGACCGGCCACCTTATAGTGGCATAGTTGTGATTTTCTTGTCATTTTAACCCTAAAGGGTGCAAGTATAAATACTTGCAAATTAGGTTTTTTAGGGAGCTTTTTGAACATTTGGAGAAAACACCCCCTTTGTGCCATGAGAGAGTGCCTCTTGCAAGCATTTGCTCTTATCAATTTCCTTAGTGAAATTGTGGCGAGTGGACTTGAATTTGTTGTGAGTCATATCAACAAATTACAAGTTGATCCTAACTCCAAACTAGTGCGTCATATCTGGTGAGGAATTAGTTACTTTTATGTTGATCTTGTTCTTTTGAAATTAGGGTTCTAAATTTCAGATTTGGAGTAATTCGAATTGAATTGGAATCTCATTTCATGTTCTATTGTTCATCATTGAAATCTAGCCATCGGATGTTCTTTATATCCTTTTGATTTTTCATCAATATTTCGGATTTTCTCTTGAGGAATTGAGGCTTTTCCTTTGTTTGTGGCGTGGATGATCATTATCAATTCATCCCTTTTTAGTTGATTGTGCTTGACCCCCCTTTAGGCACATCAATAAGAAGAGTTTGATTTCACCATGAAGACTTGTGACAGATTGGGAGGTTTTATCCGTCTTGGAGTCCAAAATCTTGAAGGAGTTAGTAACTGAATCTCCAATCTTCCTCACTTGAGAGACAAATTTGTCGAACGCAATTACATTATTAGATAAATCTTGTTTGACTCTCGCGCTAAATTCATCATAGAGAATTCTATAGTGATGGAGATCGGTAATCATCTTCTCAGAATTCTTCTTGATATCAAAAAGAATATCAGAAGTTTGTTTAACTTGTAACTCCATTGATTCAAGTCTCCTCAGATCAGATCGTTGTATAACGTCATCTGTTAAAGTTGTCTTAACCAAATCCGATGTTCATGTTTCAAACTTTCTCGAACAACATTCTTTATTTGTTCCAGATCAACATTGGATATAACTTCTTTTGTTCCACTCTTCCTAGCCTCTTCACCATATGATTTCTTCCCATGATCTGTTTCAACCTCTATTCTAGGTTCTGAACTAGGTTCTAAACCTCCTTCTTGAACAGATATTCCAAACGGAACTATTCTTTTCATATGCTTTTGATGGACAAAATGTGCACCATCATTCGCATACCACAAACAATCCTTAACAAAGATGGACATGTGATGAAAAACTTCTTTACCTATCCTTTTTAATTTAATAGGTTCAGATGAGCTGGTAGGCAAAACTATCCCTTTAAACACAAACAATCGCATCAGTATATTCCCAAACACCAAACTTTCTTTATTCCTCCAAAATTTGATCAATGACTCTAGAAGCCATGTCTACATTCTTTTTGTTAATCATTGCATAGATAATTTGAGCATGTTCAATGGACATTGAAGTAGAACTGCCCTTCCTTAGACATAGACATTCAACAATTATCTTATGAATGATTCGAGGAAACAACTCGAAATCAATGACCATTGCTTCTTTTCCATAATCCATTTGTAAGCCTCCATTTATAGCAGCAAACAGATCATTCCTAGGCATGTTCGTAATCTCTACATCATCATTTACATCATGTAGATGTAGACATTTAATCACATCTTCCCTAGAAATTGAAATGTCTTGATCACATACTCTGGAAACTAAAACATTCCCTGCCGCAAGACTTAAACTTCCATAAAATTCTTTGACACACTCGCCATAAACTAGAACTTGAGTAGAGCAAAGTTCTATGCATCCTATGGGTTCTAACAGTTCATTCCAGTAAAATCCATTACTAGTAAAGAAATTAAAATCCACAAAACTACAAGAACACACCTCATTTTTCTTCTTTCGAAGAGATTTTGAATTTGAGGGTTTCAGACTTGGTACATTCTCTTGTTTCGTTTGCTTCTTGGATGCTTTCTTGAGCGGAGAGGTTTCTTGAGTAGCCTTTTCTTTTCCTTTTGAAGACGATGCAGCTCATTTTCTTTTGAAAATCTTCTTGGAACCTATGATAAATTCGGAATCAGGGGAACTCGGATTCTCCTCTATTGAAGGTTCTTGATATTTTTTCGAAGAATTTGAAGATTCATCATGAATCACTAAAGGCTTGTTTGATGATTTTGTTTTGAATGATTTTTGTTTGAGGCGTTCTGAAGATTTAGGCGCCATTGGAGTTGCAATGAGAGAGAAGGAAAATAGAGAGAGAGAAAAAGAACATATTTCGAAGGAAGAGAATCAGAGAAGGAAGAAAACGAATGAAAAGAATTTTTTTTTTAAATGAATAAAGATTTTTCAATATTTTCGGGAAAAAAAATCAAAAGGGGTTACAAATTCCTAATTCATTTCTAATAAATTCAAAATTTACCTTTTCAAG
Organism: Laguncularia racemosa; assembly: GCA_037954665.1. Lineage (NCBI taxonomy): Eukaryota > Viridiplantae > Streptophyta > Magnoliopsida > Myrtales > Combretaceae > Laguncularia > Laguncularia racemosa. Next base: position 15,958 of record JBBMOL010001571.1, on the reverse strand, counting down.
AAGTTTAGTAAAAATATCTGCAAATTGATTATCGATTGACACAAATTTAACATTTATATCTCCATTATGCACATGATCTTTAATAAAATGATGTCTAATTTCTATATGCTTTGACCTAGAATGATGTACTGGATTTTTTGTCAAATTTATTGCACTCGTGTTGTCACATTTAATTGGCACAGTTTTAAAATTTATTCCATAATCATTCAATTGTTATTTTATCCATAAAACTTGTGCACAGCAATTTCCAATAGAAACATATTCAGCTTCAGCTGTGGATAGAGCAACAGAATTTTGTTTTTTAGAAGACCAAGAAATTAATTTATCACCTAGGAATTGACAAGTACCAGATGTGCTTTTTCTATCAATTTTACATCCAGCATAATCTGCATTAGAATATCCTATTAGATTAAAATTTTGAGTTCTAGGATACCATATGCCTAAATTAGAAGTATTAACTAGATATTTGAAAATTCGCTTTACAGCTGATAAATGAATTTTTGTTGGTGCAGCTTGAAATCTAGCACACAAACACACACTGAACAAAATATCAGGTCTAGATGTAGTCAAATACAATAAAGAACCTATAAGACTCCTATAAAGTTTTTCACTTACCTTCTTTCCATTTAAGTCAGAATCTAACCTTGATGAAGTACTCATAGGCGTTGTAACCTTTTTGCATCCATCATATCCAAATTTCTTCAATATTTGTTTTGTGTATTTTTCTTGATGAACAAAAATTCCTTCATTTGTTTGTTTTATTTGATGTCCCAAAAAGAATGTCAACTCTCCCATCATTGACATTTCAAATTCTGCCTGTATGGTCTCAGCAAATTCTTGACACAACAATTCTTTAGTAGATCCAAAGATAATATCATCCACATATATTTGTACAACTAAGATATCATTATCAAAAGTTTTCAAGAATAAAGTAATGTCAACTTTTCCTCTATGAAAACCTTTAGAGATCAAAAACATACTCAATCTTTCATACCAAGCTCTTGGAGCTTGTTTCAAACCATATAGAGCTTTATTTAATTTAAAAACATAGTCTGATTTGAAAGGATCTTCAAAACCAGGTGGTTGTTCCACATAAACTTCTTCCTTTATAAAACCATTTAAAAATGCACTTTTTACATCCATTTGAAAAACTTTAAAATCCTTATAAGATGCATATGCAAGCATTAACCGTATTGCTTCTAGTCTAGCAATAGGTGCATATGTTTCATCAAAATCTATTCCTTCTTCTTGTGAATAACCTTTAGCTACTAATCTTGCTTTATTTCTTATAATTTTACCGTCTTCATCTAATTTATTTTTAAACACCCATTTAGTTCCAATTATAGATTTCCCTCTAGGTCTAGGAACTAAATTCCATACATTGTTTCTTTGAAATTGATTTAATTCTTCTTGCATAGATATAATCCAATTAGCATCATTCAAAGCTTCTTCAATCTTACTAGGTTCAATTTCAGATAACAACACAAAATGATTTTCAAGATTTTGTAGTTTAGCTCTTGTTTTAACACCCGATTGTATATCACCTATTATTTGATCAGAAGGATGTGCAGACTTATACCTCCAAGCTTTAGAAGCCTCTTGTTCAGATCTTACAACTTCTGAAGTACTTTCTGTATTTGCCTCTGAAATAGGTTCTGGATGATCAGATCCTCGAATGTTAACAGTAGGTGCTTCTGACTTAGGTTCTGAACTAACTTCTGCTTTAGAATTGGAGTCCTTTTCTTCATCAGAATCAACATCCTTTAAATCCTCAATAAACTTAACATTTATAGATTCTTCAATAGTTTTTGATGACTTATTGAAAACACGATAAGCACGACTATTTAGAGAATATCCCAAGAAAATAGCTTCTTCAGATCTTTCATCAAACTTACCAAGGTTGAGTGGATTTTTTTTCACAAAGCATTTAGATCCAAATGTATGAAAATATGAAACGTTAGGTTTCTTACCTCGAAACATCTCATAAGCAGTCTTTGATGTCATAGGTCGAATGAAAACTCTATTGATGATATAGCAAGCTGTAGAAACTGCTTTTGCCCAAAAATACTTAGCAATTCCACTCTCATTTAACATAGATCTAGTCATCTCTTGTAAAGTTCTATTCTTGCGTTCCACTACTCCATTTTGTTGAGGAGTGTATGGAGATGAGAAATTATGAGATATACTATGTTCTTCACAAAAATTTAAAAAACTTGCATTTTGAAATTCTGTTCCATGATCAGTTCGAAGACTAATTATGGAAACTCCTTTTTCATTTTGTATTTTTTTTGCAAACTTTTGAAAAGAATCAAAGTTATCTCTTTTGTGTCGCAAGAATATAACCCAAGTGTATCTTGAAAAATCATCAACAATAACAAGTCCATATTTGCTTCCACCCATGCTTAAGACTTTAGTAGGTCCAAAAAGATCAAGATGCAATAATTCAAGTGGTCTCTTAGTTGAGATTACATTTTTACTTTTATGAGAAACAGAAACCATTTTATTCTTTAAGCAAGTATCACATTTCACATCTTGTTTAATATTTATCTTAGGTAATCCTTTAATAATATCCTTTTTAGACAATTTTTCTAGGTGATTAAAATTAACGTGTCCTAGTCGTTTATGCCAAGCAAAAACATGATCATTCAAAGAAATTAAGCAACAATCATTATTGATTTCATCTGGTTTTATAAGATAGATATTTCTTTTCCTAATTCCTTCAAATAATCTTTCATCATTTTCATTAAAAGCATAGCACTTGTCTTGATAAAAAATCATCCTATAACCTTTATCACATAACTGACTAATACTAAGTAAATTATGTTTTAAACCTTGCACAAGATATACATTTTCAATAAGAAACGTAGGCATACCAATCGTTCCAGTGGCAATTATTTTACCTCTACTATCATCTCCAAACTTTACATACCCTTTTTCTTCCCAAGTTATGCTATTGAACAATGAAGCATCTCCAATCATATGTCTAGAACATCCACTATCCAAATACCAAGTTCCTCTTATTTTAGCTTCATGTCCCTGTACAAATGGAAATAATTAAGTTCTTTTAGGAACCCAAGCAAGTTTGGGCCCTTTAAAAGATAAGCTCATTTGATTTCTTCGATTTACTTCTTGACTACTGAGCTTATTTCTTTTATAATAGCAAAATTTCTCATATGACCAAATTTATTACAGAAGAAGCATGCATAAGAATTAACATTCCTATACCTGTCATTTACCTGTTTTTGGAAATTCTGGTTTGTATAACTTCTGTTATACCTTCTGGTATTGCTTCTGTAGTACCCATTGTGTGGATACTTCTTGTCAGAATAACTTTTGTAAAAGTCTCTGGTATTTCCTCTTTTAACAATATTTATATTCGAAATGTACTCTTTACTTTTGAATTTATCAGTTAAGACTTGCTTAGCTTTAACAAAAACTGTATTTTGATTCGATTTTGAACTCGAACCATGCTCATATCCTAACCCATGTTTTTCATTCGAAACTCTTTGTGAAGAAATTAACATGGTCAATTTCTTATCACTTTCATCAAATTTCTTAAAGGTATTTTTCAACGAATTTGACAGTTCATCAATCTTTACCTTCATGTTACTTGTTTCTGCTTCAAGTAGTTGATTTTCTATTCTTAGTTTCTCTATACTCACATGCATGGATTCATTTTCTTGTTTCAAGATATCATTTTCATCCGCAAGTAACGAATTTGTTTGCTTTACTACCCCATTTTCATTCTTAAGAGCTTTTATTTCATTTTCATACTTAGCTAATTTTGTATCAGCCCTTTTTAGTGCCTTTAGTAGCTTACTCATTTCTACTAGCATGTCAGTTTCAGTTACATCTTCATTAGATTCAGAATGTACCTCAGAACTAGCCATTAGGTATAGATTTGCCTCATCCTCTTCTTCTTCTGAATCCTCTAATTTGTCTCTGTATCCTCTAAATCGCTCCATGTTGCTAGCATTGCTTGACTTTTCTTTTTACAATTTTCCATTTTCTTGATCAGTGTTGGACATTCGTATTTGCTGTGTCCTGGCTTTTTGCATTCATAACATTGAATCTCCCTTTTCTCTTTCTTCTTTTCTTTCTCCTTATATGCTTTTCCTGCATCATTATGCTTATATTCAGTACTTTTCTTGAAAACATTAAACTTCTTACCTCTTTGCTTCTTGAGCAGCCTGTTGAGTCTACGTGCTAGAAGACTGATGTCCTCTTCTTTCTCATCGTCGCTATCATCTATTTCGGTTTCATTTTGCTTTATTTCCTTGACTTTAAATGCAATTCCTTTGGTACCGTCTTCTCCTCTTTGCATGGTCTTTATGTGTGACTCATATGCCATGAGCTTTTCTCTCAATTGACTGAGAGTTAACTTGTTTAGGTCTTGAGCTTCCTCTATAGCAGTTTTCTTTGCATCCTAAGATGGTGGCAATATCCTCAACATTTTCCTCACAAGATCTGGATCTGGAAGTTTCTTTCCAAGTGATGCAAGCTCATTTGTGATAGCTGTAAACCTGTTAAAAGCATCTTTGACATCTTCATTAGATTTAAACTTAAATAATTCATACTATTAAATTAAAGCATTTATCTTAGTTTCCTTGATGGTATCAGTCCCTTCATATGTATCGGATAGGATATCCCAAATCTCCTTTGCACTTGGACACGATGATATTAAATAGAACTCTGATGGAGCAATTGTAGTCAGTAATAAATTTTTTGCTTTGTTGTTCTTCTCAATAATTTTCTTCTCCGAATCTGACAAGGTTGAATCTCCGTTCAAGGTGATCATACTGTCTCCAAGTGAAATGACCTGCCATGAATTATAATCATTAGCTTTAATGTAAGTTTCCATACGCATCTTCCAATATGAGAAGTTTGAGCCATCGAAGTAGGCTAATCACTCAACTATAGTGATGAAACGACAAACAATTCCTTATTCACGAAAGGAATCTCAACAACAACAATGAGGAATAACAGATTTCCTCTAGATCACATATATATGTAAAGATTTTTGCTCGAAGATGTATGAGTCTTTTCTTCTCGTGTGTATTTTTCTTTCAACAACGTTCCTTTTTTTTGTTTTTTTCAACGTTCTTCACTCCTTTTTTCATTTGAATTAAAAACTTTATATATGGAGAAAACATAACGGCTACTTTCCACGTGATAATCTTGAATTTATTTTTGAATTTTCAATTCAAAAATAAGTTGGATCTGTTGGAGAAGATCTGCATTCCGTGATATTCTTGATAAGGATAAGCTTGGATAATTAGTTTGACCGAGATCTTCTTTGGATATATCTCTTGGATCAAGTTTGTTGAAGATATCCCTCACATTGTGGAACCATATCTTGATATAACAACCATATCTCTTATCCTTATCTTTGTAACTACTGGATCTCCCAAAATATAGTAAAAATATCCAACTTTAAATCTGGATAAAACTTGTAAATCTTATATGATCTCACTTTATCATAAAATGGAATCTTTGAATAAAATCTTGTAAAACTTTATGTAAATTAAAAAACCCTTGATATAAAATCCAACTTTAGTAAAACACATCAAGTATGTTACCCAAAAATACTTGACACATGGAGCTAGGCCTTGAAATTCATTAAAACTACCGATGTAAAATTTAGAACGTAATCTGGAAAAATTCGTAACAGACATGAAAGGTTCTGAAAGTGCTTCTGAAGCAAACCTGTTAACTGTCCTCCTGTTATGAAGGTTCTGAAAGTGCTTCTAAAACAAACCTGTCAACTGTCCTCCTGTTATGAAGGTTCTGAAAGTGCTTCTGAAAGGTTAACACGATAACTATGGATACACTACACAACTTCTGAAACACCTTCTGTCAGAACAAAAATAGTTTATATAACACTTTTGAAGGTTCTGAACAAGCTTCTGTCTCCTTGTTCAACTTTAGAAAAATTACGTGCTATCTTAAACATTCGTTACACTTATTCCTCTTTTGTTAACATCAAAACTAAATTAGAGAACTTAACATTCTCCCCTAACATTAACAGAAACATTTCATTATGTACAAAGTAGTTACATTTTGAACTTATTTAAAGTATAACTTGGGATTACTAGCATTTAAAGTCATAGGAATTAGCTGACCATCAAGTCTTTCCAACATGTATGCACTATACCTTGCTTCCTCTTGAACTTTGACTAGATCCTCTTACTTTGGTGCTAATTTGTCTAGACCTTCCTTGGAACTAGTGGCTCATAACTTTTTACATACTAAGGCTACCACGTGAATACTTGCCAAATCTTGAACTTCCTCAATTAAGTCTAAGTTAGCTCATAGACTGAACTCATTAACTAATATGTCCATAGCCTGGGTGTGTAGATTTAGGAGTTCCAGTTTGATTTGAAGGACTGCTTTTAAGCTGAAGGCAAGTTTGAAGGGCATCTCCTTCATTGTTGTCTTATGCGTAGTTTGGTATCCCCACAAGATATAGGGGAGCTCATTTGCCCATTTTCCCTTTGCATAATCCACCCTTTTCTTAAGACTGTTTAGTATTTCACTGCTTTAACTTATTCATTAGATTAGGGGTAGGCCATCGAAGTGCAATGGATTTTAACCTTCTTGTTAGAAGAAAATTCCCTAAACTTATTATTGTCAAACTATGTCTTATTGTTTGTGATTAGGGCATGTGGTATACTAAATCTACTCAGTGTGTAGTTTAAGATGAAATTTTCTACATTCTTCTTTGTGATCTTGGCCATAACCTTTGCCTTTACCCACTTCGTGAAATAATCGAAAATCATGATAATATACTAGCATTGACCTGTTGCTTTAGGGAAAAGACCTAAGATATCAATATCCTATTGAGCAAAAGGCCACGACCTAGTAATGCGTAACATATTATTACTCAGTTGCTGGTTTATAGGCACATGTTTCTAGAGCTGAACACATTTTTCTACCAACTCCCTAGTATCTTTTTTCATTATTGGCCAATAGTAACCAAGATGAAGAGCTTTCATATATAAGGCTTGGCTTTTAATGTGGTTGTTATATATGCCAGCATGTAGTTCTTCTAGGATGTGCTAAGCTTCCTCTAGTTTCAAGCATCTATGGTAGGGGAGGCTATAACCATGTTGGTAGGACTAATCACCTAAAAGGGTATATTGAGTTTCTTTGATAGGAACTTCCTTACCTCCTTCTTACCTTTAGGGATAGTGCTATTCTTCAAATATGTGATAAATGGATAGTTGCCTCCTCCAACTTCTCTATGTTAACTTCTCTTGCCAATCACATTCTAAGAATGAGTTCTTTATATTTAGCTTCATTGTGACTATCGGCAAAGATGAATTTAAGTGCATAGTGCACCTTTATCCCATGTGGTCCTCTTAACACTAATCTTGCTCCACTCCCTTTGAGTGCATGATCCATCAATGTGGAGAGTCTACACTGATGTGCCCTCATTGATTGGTGCTTTTTCTTGTGTTGTGTACTTTACCATGAAATCAATTAAGACTTGTGCTTTAATGGCTTCCCTAGGTTGGTATTGGATATTATATATACTCAACTCTAAAGCATACTTGACCATTCTTCTAGATGCATCGGGTTTGTACAATATTTGTTGTAGTGGTTAATTGGTTAGGATATACTTGATGTGCTTCAAAATAGGGTCGAAGCTTTCGCATAGAGATCACCATTGCCAATGCAAACTTCTCCACTTTAAAATAATGACTTTTGGCCTCTAGAGGATGTAGCTTATGTAATACACTAGCTTATGCTGTGTTCTTTCAGCTCGGACTAACATTAAAGAAAAGGCCTGATCACTCACTGATAGGTATAAATACAACTCTTCTCTAAGGATTGATTTAGACAGTACTAGTGGAGTTATTAAGAACATCTTCGAGTCATTAAATGTTTCTTGACACTATTTAGTTCATTGGCAGTTTTAAGGGTTTTTTAGAATTTTGAAGAACTTTGCTCATCTATTAGTTCACTTGGACACAAACCTACTAAGCATGGCAATTCGTCTAGTTAGGTGTTGTGCGTCCTTGATAGTTCTTAGGAGTTACATATCTAAAACAACTTGAATTTCTTTTAGGTTTGCCTTGATGCCATGGACTATGACCATATACCCAAGAAACATCCTTAAGGTAATCTCAGATAAATAATTTTAGGTGTTTAGCTTCATATTGTACTCTTTTAAGGTGTTAAACATTTCCTAAAGTTCTTTAAGGTAATCATTGGGTTTCCTACCCTTGATGATTATATTGTCCACATAAGCCTCTACATTTTGCCTAATTTGAGACTTAAACATTGTTGTCATCAAAAGCTGATAAGTTGCCCCTACATTCTTTAGTTTGAAGGGCATGGCATTGTGATAGTAAGTGTTGAAATTGGTCATAAATGAGGTGTGTACATGGTCGGTTTCATGCATTCTTATCTGATTGTAGCTTGAATGAGAAATCCATAATGACTTGAAATTGAGTTGACTAGTTGATCGATCCTTAAAAGAGAAAAGCAATCCTTCAGGCAAGCTTTGTTTAGACTTGTAAAATTAATGCATATATGCCACTTCCTATTGGATTTCTTGACTAACATGCAATTAGCCAACCAAGTTGGATAAGGCTCATCCCTCATGAAATTAGCTTTAAGCAGCTTCCACACCTTCTCCTCAATTTTTGCCTACCTTTCAAGGGTGAAATGAGTTTCTTCTATTTCATGACCCTACAAGTTAGATTGACATTGACTTGATGCATGATTACTTCTACGAAAATGCTTGGCATGTCTAACAGCGATTAGGCAAACACATCTTTATTAGAATGGAGGAAGTTGATGAGATGTTGCTTTAATTCTATAAGCATTAACTTTCTAACTTGCGTGGACCACTCAAGGCTGCTATCGAGTTGTATTGTCTTTATGGTTAACCCCCATTTCTTGGCTTCTCCTCTAGCCTTGTCTCAATAATGAGAACTTCTCTTCTAGTCAATGCCTCTAGATAGCATGACCTTACTAGTAGCTGGTCACTTCAATAAATGTCAACTCCTGTGGAGATTGGGAATATGGCTTTCAAATATGCCATAGAGGGGATCATATTAAAGGAGTTCTAACATGGCTTCCTTAGTATAACGTTATAAGGTGACTAGTAGTTTGCACATAGGAAGTCAATGAGTTATTTGATAATTGTTTTGTCATCATTGAGAACTATGGGGAGAGACATAATACTAGCAACTTGGATGGGTTGGTTGTTGAAACCAAAAAGCTCTTAGTTGTATGGCTTTAGTTTGAACTTCAACTTAGGCTTCATTTTATTGTAGGCGGCCTTGAAAATGATGTTCATTGAGCTTCCAAGAACAATGAGTGTTTTTTGGACCTTAAAGCTAGCGATCCATGTTGTTATGATGAGTGCATCATGATATCGGGCCTAAACCCCTTTCAAATCTTTATTAGAGAAGGAGATGGAGTTAGAGTTGTCCATTCTAGGATTTTTGTTGTACATGCTCATAACTTGTTGACATTGGGTGTAAGCTTTGCTACTTGAGCTTGACTGCCCTCCTGAAGAGGGTCCCCTAATGATGGTGTTGCTAATATCATTGGGGGCCTAGTTATTGTTGGTAGCTGAGGTTTTGAGTTAGTTGTTGAACTTGGCTCTTCTTCTTTAGATAGGCCTCTTAGCCTCCTCAGGTTAGTTGTTAATGTACTTATAGAGGTAATCTCATCTAATGGCATCTTCCTAGGTGTTCTTTAATTAGATATAATCTTCTGTGTTGTGTCCTCTATCTCTATGGAATTCGTAGTATTTGTCTAAGTTTCACTAGGAAGGGTATCCCCTGAGTTTCTCAAGCTATATAAGGAAACCTCTATTATGAACTTTAAGAAGTATTTATCCTTAGAATTGGTTGAGGGGGTGTGGTCTATGTAGAACATAATGGCATGCTACCATTATTCCATTTGTAGGACAATCTTTAAGGCTGAGTTAGTCCTTTATGTTGGGTTGATCTTTTTCATCTATTTTCTTTTCCAACTTAGTTTGGTTAGCCTCTATACAAGCCTTGATGTTGTCTTCCATGGTAATGAACTTTGTAGCTTACTTATGTAATTTATCAAAATTGTTCAACTTGTTTTTTGATATAGAGAGTTTCCAGAAGGTTGTACACCTACCAAAAGGTTATATACCCATTATTGGGGAATTAAGGGTAACCTACATGTTGAGATTTGGGATCTCAAGCATGGCTGTTATGAAGCGGGATAAATAATCCTAAATAGATTCATCTTGCCTTTATCTGATGAGGTTGAGGCTAGAGGAATCCTTTACTGGCATGTTGCTAGCTAAGAAGTGCTAGTAAAATTGTTTGCTAAGATCCTTGAAGCTTGAAATGGAGTTTCTTTTAGTGGTTATACCAAGTTTGACCTGACTTTTTTAAAGTACTTGGAAAATCTTTGTAAGCAATCACATCAGTACAACTTAAAAGATGCGTTTGCGACATGAAGCAGTTGAGGTGGTCACTCAAGTCAGTAGTTCTATCATAGAACTCAGGCATTGGGATTCGAATATGTAGGGGAGCACCTCATCTTAGATCTTTTATGTAAATGTAGATTAGGTTATTGAGTATTGATCCCCAAAGATCAAACTTATTAGTATCATGGGAGAGGCTCTTGATCATATCCTTCACCTTACCTATGTTTGCATTGTGCAAGGAGCGATGGGAGTGTACCTTAGATGGTTGTGGTTAAGGCAGAGGAAGTCTTGCTTAGCTATGGGATGTAGCTAGAAGAGGTTGTGGTGGGGGTGCAAGTGGCATTGCATTTTATGCTATTATTGTTGGGGGAATGGTGGTGGAGAATAGGTAGAGGCATGATTGTCATCATGATCTCTTAACTAGGTGTGTTGTTAATGGCGCTGCTATTGCTGTTGTAGTTGATCCACCCATGCACATAACTAAGTGTTTTTAGCATAGAGGTTGGCAAGCTTTTGATCAAGGTGAGCTAACTTGTTCTCCTTACCTTACTACTTGTGGTTGTTTGGACAGATGGATGGGGTTTATACTATGTTTAAGTGGGTGAGCTTTTAGTGGCTTTGGATTTAGATTTGCCACTACTAGCTATGTTCGTGGTTCATTAAAAGATGGCATCAAATGTTCATTGTTGATTTGAGACAGGTGTTGAGACTTGCAATACATGAGAAAGTAATGAGCTTAAGGGTGCTGGGGTTATCTGGCATAGTCACCCCGATACTCAAGTTAGAGTTTGAATGTATATAGAAAATGAGGGTTTAAAGGAGATTGAAAGAGCTTAAGGTTTCTGATCCTTTTACTCATGGATAGTCATTGGCATTTATAGAAGGTGCTATTGGATGGTTGGAAGTGGAGAATGTGGGGCATGTCTCTTGGAGTACGTCCAAAGTATCTAAGTAATGGAAGAGTGGGTGATTATGATCGTTAATGGCTTACCGCAAGCCTTATTTAGAGTTGACTAAGTTAAAAGGCCAGACTGGGAGAGAGGTTAAACCACCATTTGGGCTAATGGCTTTACCTATAGCATTAAGCTTGGCTTAGACTTAGCCAAAATGACCTATCAATAAAAGGGTCTTTTCAAAATTACTTTTATAGATAAAATTAATATTACGTATTGTTGTGCTCGTATGAGCATAACAATACTAATATGATAAAATTTGGACAACAATATAATGAAATGAATGTTTCCATAACATTAAGAAAAATAATGTCTTGTGATGACCATTCTATAATCAAAATGTGATTGTACAAATAACATGCGATGAAAAATGATGGATTTTACGTAATATTTTGATTGCATATATTAAAGATTATTTACAATACTATAGCAATATAAAGTATATTGTAAGTAGATAATATGTGTGTGTGTATGTGTGTACGTATGTATATATATGTTTCTATAATCAAAATGTGATTGTATGAATTACATCTACATGTTGTAATGAAAAATGATGGATTTTACATAATATTTTGATTGCATATATTAAAGATTATTTATGATACTATAGCAATATAAACTATATTGTATGTAGATGATATATATATATACATATAAGAAAATAGGTTAGATGGACATATAAATATGACTATGTAGTTACTTCTTATACATATGAGTATATTTTCTAACATTCAACGTCATAGAGATTTTTTAAAATATATCTATAATTTGCATATCCACATATATATATATATATATATATATATAGATCACAAAAACTAAATATATATTATATATATATATATATAGGATTCCTTGATGACGAGAGGTTCAAGACCATAGGATAGACTGAGTAAACGTCAACTCCAAGTAAGTGGGATAAACGCTTTACTACATTTGGAATATGGAGTATATAATTACTTTTGATTGTAAATAGATTGGATTCATGCATGCGATACGTGTGTTTGGATATGAAAGTGGTGATTTGGTAGTCGACCTACAAGTTGCATCTATGGGGACTGTTGTCTGATTTCTTGTATGGTGTATCTCCAAAATTGGTTGATTACCTTTGAAATGAACATAACTAAACTTAAAAGAAAACCTCAAAATGACATGCATTATAACCTAGTAGGGGTGTGATTATGTTTCTCTCCACCAAATGCCAACTTTTAGGAGAGGTAAATGTTGCTTTTTTCCATGCTCAAGGTCAAACTAAGTAACAGGAGAAGAGGTCATGGTGAGGTTGGGAATGTGTCTTAAAAGCCTTGAAAGGAGTAATAACTCCATTGCACAAGTCGGGGTTTGGTCATTAGTCATTACATAACACTCTAAACTCCTTAAACCCAGACTAAAGTAGGGTTATTTTCTTTATTCTCACAACGAATTAGATGATATTGTGTGGAAGACATTTGATTTGTTGCATTGCATCCGGTTAATTGATTGACAACCTAGTTTGACTTGTTGTGTTTGTATATGCTTTTTGTCTCCTACCTTATATTGAGTTGTGGTTTGTTCATTTCACTATAGATAACTTTATAGTTGCAGAGTAAACATGCCGCAATTCACTTATCCATAGGTTTGTACGTAGTTATATATAGGGTTTGGGAGTGAGGAGTAATAGTAGATGGACCTTCTTGTTTAGTTTGGTTTCTAAATTAGTTGTGTCCCTCTTAAGTGGCCTAGGTTGATTGGTGTGTGGTGGTTATAATCAAGCAAGTTTAAATTTTATGAATATTATGATAAAACACTATATAAATATATATTATGTTATATGATATATTTATCTATTCCATGATTTAATGGTAGATTGATGATGCTTTAAAGTAGTTATGTCATTGGTGCCTTGTGTATATAAAGTCTACAATAAAGGATGAACAGTTAACCTTTGTCATACGTTAGGATACATGATAGATATATCACTTTCGGAGCGCAACAGTTCTTAGTTGGTATTAGAGTATAGTTGTTCAAAATTGACTCTAAAGCATCTTAATTAAGATTTAGTTAATGTTATAAGTTAAATAGTGAGTTTGGATAGTAAAACACTTAGACTTGAAGATGCATATGTGTAATTATATAAACGATAGAACTATAGGATAGTGTAATTATAATGTAAAATCCTTTAACTTGCTAACTTATAGGCATGTGGAGGTGAGCTTTGATACATATGGTTACACTTTTAATGGTAGGGTGAGGATTCCCCAATTGTATATTGAGTTTGTATGTAGTACTTGCTCTTGGAAATGGCGGACTGGGAAATGTTTAGATATATAGATGACATAAGTGATACCTACCTTAGGGGTCTTCCATAATTTGGAAGGATTCATGGTACGTTATGACTTTAGAGTTGGTACCCTAATATGATGGATATATAGTGATAGCAAATTTTGAGGATCACTACTTACGTAGTATTGGTGGAATAGTGATGATGATCCTTGTACTATATTTCCTAGTGAGGTTAGAAGATGGTAAACCTTACCCTCCATGCTTGGATCGTATACCACATGGAGTTCCCCTTATCTCTAGGCAATATCATCTAGGAATTATAGATTGGTTTCCTTAATTTCTCCTACCTATAGAGATGGTTTTTGATGAGCACCTAAAGCCATTTAACTGGGTTCAAAATGTTGTAGAGGAGGTTGCACTTGAGATACCCTAAGACATACCGAAGGTATATGAGGAGATCCCACATGGGCCGATGTAGGGAGATTTATAGGGGGATGCACTTGAGGAGCAAATTGTAGAGCCAGATGACGGTTTAGTTGAGGAGTCAAAGGAAGATCCTAAGGAAGATCTTGGGGATGATTGTAGTAGTGTGTTAGCACAAGTTAAGGTTAAGGATAGTTTAGGTGAAGTTACTTCAAATAGCTGGTTTACTTAGGTTAAGGAGATCGATAATCTTGAAATTTTAGAGATCACAGAATTGTGTTTCAATATAGAGGCCATCGACTAGGCTAATTTGGTTTTGAGTTAAGTGGATTGGATACCCCTAGATTAAGTGTAGGAATAAGGTATTTTTTATAGTCAAAGGGATCGGTAGATTAGGTGGTGTAGTTTAGGATGTTTAGGGTTATATTCATAATTGTTAAAATCACGAGTTTACAATGCAATTTTGTGAGTTTACATTTTTACGAAACTTTTCATAGTCAAAATGGATGAAAAATTATGTGTATGCAGATTTTAGAGAGAATTGTGAGTTTAGGTGTATGATTCTATAAGTTTTCGATTTTATTGATTTTGTATGATTTCATATGATTCTATCGATTATATACCTTCAAATTCTTAGTAGAATTGCAATTTTGATATCCATAGTTATATTTATAGCTTGGCTAGGATAGAAGATTGCATAATTTTTTGATGTGTCTATGCCTTCTAAGATATTTTGATTCCGTTCAACATATCTTGATATTCTGATGACTTCTCATGATTTTTTGTGCATTTTTTCTCCTTTTGATTTATTTTTAGCCATGTAAATAATCTGATTTACTTTAGTTATGACAAGTTGTACATATAACTAATGTGTTTAAGGTTTCATATGCATATATCTCTTTTATGTGCATTATAAGATTGAATTTGTACAACTTTTGTACATAATTTGGTAAATATTAGGTTGTATTTTATTTTTCATCGAATGTATGTAAATGTAACTAGGGTAAGTTGAATGGCATATGAATCATGGATTTGAAATAGTTAGTAGTATTTTTATGCTTTGTAGCTATATAATAGTATTTTTATGCTTTGTAACTATAGATGGATGATCATTTACATTGTTATCTATCTACTCAATAACAGGAAACTATTAACCATTAAGTATAGGTAAAAATTAGAAGAAAGGAGATTAATGTTTAGGGTCAAATTTGAATAGTGGATTAAACTTTTAAGTGGTTAAAGTAGATGATTGGCATTATGTTAAGTGGTTAAAATGGAGAATCAACATTATATTAAGTGGTTTAAACGAAGGACCCATTACTATCCCATAAACATGCTAAGTTGTCATGCTCTAGGGGTTACCTTAATCATAATAGCCCACTATGTACTATATTGAAGTCTATGATTAGTCGGATTTCAGCGCACACAAACTTTAACATGGTATATAAGGCGTCGTTACTCTAGAAACCATCATAAAGATAGAGAAATGTTAAAGTTAATGTTTATTAATGTAAAACATAAAGTTCTACATATATAATAGATAGAGAAATAAGTTTCTATTAAATTCATCTAAAAGTATACTCAAAATTAAAAATATTTATTCTAATTGTCTTCTTCCTCACTCGCCTAGCTACCATCATCTTTGAAGATTCTCACCGCTGTTTAGATTCTACAAGGGTAAAATTAGAACGGTGCCTGCAAAAAAGGGTAAACTATAGGGGAGGGTTAAGCTATAAAGCTTAGTGAGATCCTAGCTCATAATCACCTTTCACGTAAAACAAGCAAGTTAACATTTTTAATGCATGAATGCTGAACAATAATATGCCAATCATCACATGTACTCAGCCTGAAACTACATGAGGTTTAAGGATATTTCTAACTAATATACCCC
>JBBMOL010001570.1:0-36190 GCA_037954665.1 Laguncularia racemosa | reverse complement strand
TGCATCTTTATTGATGCGGTTCCTAATTCATTTCAAAAAAAACGCCGTGAAGAAAACCTTTAATTCACCGTGGTGAATTACAATCAGGAAAGCAAAACACCGTGTAGAGATCCGATAACATATGGGAAAAATCATGCTGTTCCTAAATTTTGTTTGTGGAGACAATATTGAACAAGACAAGGTCCATTTTTTTTGAGAATCAGGAGTTGAGGTTCTTTTATGGAACGAACTTTACATGTTTTAATATTTGTTTCCCAAAACCTAATTCCGAATTAGAGATAAAAAACACTTTTAAAAAATTACAAAAAAAAATTCCCAATGATCAAAATAATGTAGGCTTGTACTAATTTTTGAATCTTGAAAATTTTCCTTATGTGAAAATCATCAACAAAAAAAAAAAATACTAGATCTTTTATGTTTTGATCATTAAAAAAATTAAACAATAAAAAAATGGGAAAACATACCCAAATCCATTTCTTACGATTCTTAGGTTTTTTGCGGTCAGCCTTCAAGGTAATACTTTTTTGTTTAGGGGATCCATTTATTTGTTTTCTCTTATAGTCTATTTGATGATGGGATACAAAGAGACAAAAAAGGTTGTGTATGACTGGGGGGCCATAACCCCTATTTATATAGATAAATATATGTTACCTTTTTGGTATTTTTTTTAGCCATCAAAAAATAGAATATCAAAGGTCTCTACACATAAAAGGGGCCATTTTCTATTAGATACATTAAGACTCAAATAACCAAATCTTATTGATCACTTTTAATTGAGCTTTTAAATTAAAATGAAGCCCCCAACACTAAAGTTTCCATATTTTAAGGCCAAACGTTTAATTAAGGATCCAAAATTTGAGACTAAGAGATGAGAAAAAAGCATAAACTTGAATTAAAAAAGTTTTATGTGGATTGAATTTTTTTAAAAAAGGATGAGCAAAGCGTTGAGGTTGAAATTAAAAATAACGGATTAGAACTCAATAAAAAGGTTTGGTATCCTTTTATTTA
Organism: Laguncularia racemosa; assembly: GCA_037954665.1. Lineage (NCBI taxonomy): Eukaryota > Viridiplantae > Streptophyta > Magnoliopsida > Myrtales > Combretaceae > Laguncularia > Laguncularia racemosa. The sequence continues at coordinate 35,182 of JBBMOL010001570.1, read as the reverse complement.
AAATTTTTATTTTTTTCCTACCCTAAAAAATTGGCATTAAAAAAAAATTTTATAGGAGGTTTCTTGGATGATTTTATCGTTGTGCAATGGTATGTTAGTTGTTTTTTAGGGGGAAGGTTTTTAGTTTGTGAATTAAAAAAAGGGTGATTTTTTGGGAGAAGGAAAGGCTTGAAAGGGGAGGAAAAGGGTGGAAAGCTCGGGGAATTTTTCAAAGGAAAAAACGCATTATGGGATAGTAGATAAAAAATTTATATTAGTTTTTTGGGATTATTTTTTAACTTATTTCTTAAGGGAATTATTTTTTTTTTAGGCGGAGTAATTTCCAAATTAGGGAATTAAGGGTATTTGTGAAAGCTATTCGGATGTTTTTGAAAAATTAATGCAAATTGAAGGAAAGGGACAGGGCTTTCCTATTAATGTATATTTTGGGTTTTTGATTTGGGACTGATTGATGAAAATTTGTTTTATGATTAGGGGGGGGGGGACAAAAAAAATTTGAAGTTTAAATTGTCGAGGAGGTGTTAGAATCCTAATTTTTTGGCCAATCATTGGGTTTCAGGGGATTGAAAAGGCCACCATTCTTATATAATTTATTTAGGGTTTTTAGGGGCTTTGGGGGAACTTTGGGTTATTCTGGGGGGGACTTAGGTTTACTTAAGAAAGATGAGTCTATCACATATAAAAAAAAAAAAAATTTAAAAAAGCCCAACCTCCTTTCAAAAAAAAAAAAAAATTCAAATAGGGTTTATTAAAGCCTTGTTGAGGGGAGTAATAAGGGGGGCTAAACGGAGAATCCAAAATGGGACGTAAAGGGGGAAAACCCTTTTTTTTTTAAAACAAAATATAACCAATAACGGTTTATTGTAATGTTAATGTTACTGAGTCCGGTAAAATAAACTACTTTACCAATAAATAAAAATTTAAAAAAAAAAAACCTACTAAGAATTCTAAACAAAAAAATGTTTTCAAAAATTGGTGGGACATTTTTACCCACGAATTTAAAACAAGGGTTTTTAATGGAGTTTGGAGGTCCTTTTTCCAAAAATTTATGACAAGGAAAATTCTTCTCTTAGGAAATAATGTTTCCAATAAAAAAGAGAGTAAAAAATTTGGCTGACGTTTCCACAGTGGAGGGGCCTTCAATTTTTCCATTATTTTCTTGATGTTCAATCTTTTAAAAAAACCACATCAAAAAAAATTCTAGGGAAAAGGGAAATCTTTAGAGGGGCCCAACGGCTGGCATATCCTAATGTTATATCCAACGTTTTTTAAGTTCCTGTTCTGGGGAAAAATTTGGTTATATATCATTTCTCCAATATAAAGGTACAAACAATCATAACATCTAAAAAAATTAAAAATAAAACACAAAAAAAATGCAATTAGGCGGGGTACGAAAGGGTTTTCATTTTTAAAATTTAAATTATATTTCCTTATTTAGAATTTTAAGCAATGTATATAAAAATTGACTCTCCCCAGTGATTAATTTCGGGGGGACCCTCAAAAGGGGGCCTTAAAGTTAAGGGGGCATCATCAATGGATTGAACTGGCAAAAAAAAACTTGGGAATCATTTCTTTTACTTTATGGCAAAAACCTTTATTTTTCCATAGATATAAAACATTTTATAATAAATGGGTGGGGGAAATTTCCATTTTTTTTTTTATTTTCAATCAAAGTCTGGTGGCCATAATTCATAGTTCCACTTTCAATTTCTCATTCATCATCCGTCTCCATCATGGATGCCGCTGGGGAGGGACAAAAATTATTAAATCATCATTACATCGTTCATTTCCCTCATAAGCAAGGCTGGCGGGTGCCTAGTCAATTTTCCATTCATCACCTCAATCATATTTCTGGCATGTTTCTTTGCAAACCCATGGTGAGGGCATCTTTTTGGGATATCATTTAGGATAATAATTTCAAAAAAAATTAATATTTGGGGGGGGGGGGGGGGGAAACCGATATAGATCGGGAATTTGGAAGTTTTGATGAAGGGAAAAACGGGGGGGGGGGACGGGAACTAGGGGAAATTATTAAATAAAAAAACTTAAAAAATTTATTTCCTTAAGGGTACTTTTCAGGGGACTTAACCATGGAAGGGGGATTATTTTTAATATATTAAAGGTTTTTGTGTAATGTCAGTTTTCATTTTTTTTGATATTATATTTATATTTATATATTTTTTATAGAGGGAAAAGGGGGAGTGGGTGGGGGGGGGGGGGGGGAAACTCCGGGAGTTAGGGGGTCATACCCAATCAGGTTAACCACGTTGCGGGCGTTGGTGGGGCTGATGGATTTGAGGATTTGTGCAAGACCCCAAAAGCTAGTCATTTTTTTACAGGGTTGGCTTGTTGTGGGGGCTTTTCGTTGTGGTCCGGCCCAACATAGGGAGCCTTGGTGACAATTTTTTTCAGGTGCCGGACAACGGTGGTTGAAAAAATTTAAAAGCTAGAAATAGGTGTAAAAAGGAGTCTGTTTTGGGGGGGGCCAAATTGGGATTTCAGTTGTTTTGCAATCTCCAAAAAAAAAAAAAACAGGGGAAAAAAAAAAAAATGGGTGCATATTCCATTTTTGGAAAAAATGGGGATGGGGGGATATTGAAATATCCAAATTAGGGGAAATATTTTAAAAAAATATATGATAATATTTATAAAAAAGTTATTAAATTTTTAGTAATTAAAAAAAACATTGTTTATTTAAAATATTTTTATGTTGTTTTAAAAATTTATTGTTTACTGTTATTATAATTTTCCTTGTCTTTTTTAACTGTTTTTTTTTTGTTCAATGGGACAAATTGGACGTCGAAAAATGGGGGGTTCCCTTTTTGTTTTGGGACTCTTACGCCAGGGGGGAAAGTTATTTTTTCAGGGTCCCCCATTGATTGAATGGTATAGGGGAATGGATGACAATTTTAAGCTTCCAAAAACTAGGAAGAGATGAAATACCTCCCCATTGCAGCCAGGGGCCCGTTTCTTTTTCTTGTAGGGGAAACACAAGGATCGGGGTACCATAAACGGAGAAGGCGTCTATTATTTTATTTAAATAAATAATATTTTAATAAAAATATAATTAATAAGAAAAATTGTTTATCTTCCTTTACAACAAATGTTTGGGATGGAGGGGGAAAAAACAATGGAAGGGGGAAGGAATTTGGAAAAAAGGAAAAAAAAAAAATAAGTAATTTTTTCTTTTGTTGGGTTTTGCGGAGATGGGGGGAATTGAAGGAAAAGGATGTTGGGTGGAAGGAAATGGGTTTTTTCCTTTGGTTTTATAAAAAAAATGGTTTTCTCCAGGTTGTGAAAAAGAATGGGGGAAGGGGAAAAAATTAATATAGATTATTTGAAATTATTTCTTTAAAAATAAAAAAAAAAAACGATATCCAAAAAATTTTTAAGGGGAAAATTTTTTTTTTATGGTTAGCCAAAAAAAATTTATTTTTTTTTTTTCTTTCCCTTTTCCCTTTCTTATCTAGAATAAAAATAAAAATTTTCTCTCACTTTTTTTTTCATTCTTTTTGTTTTAAGTGGGGTTCTTTTTCCTTTAAAAACTTTTCTTATTCCTTCATCATCTTTCTTTCTTCCGGGATTTCATAGTGTTAAACATGATTAGGGGGGGGGGACTTATTACAATTATCCATTATTTGGAGGGCTAGTGGCTTTTTTATGTTTGAGTTCCAACAGTATTACGGGGGGCATTTTTCATTTTTCGATTCGGAAAATTATTTTTTTTGGATAGGATTTTTTTAACAATCATGGTATTATAATAAATTTTTATTTGGTTTATTTTTTTATATCTATATTGTACTGTAATATATGTAAAAAAAAAAAATTAAAAAAAAAAATGAATCCATTTTTGTTGTGAGGGGGGACCAAAAAAGGCATTAAAAGATTATTAGGACTCCGTGGGAACTTTTTTTTACATTTTATTTTAATAAAATGTTTAGTATCTTAAAGTAGGGGGGGGGGGGGACGGTCCCTGGGTTTTTTCCACCCACTATTCCCACTTTTATTTCGTACGGGGTGGGATCCAAATTGAATCCATTGGCTCCCCAATAGTTAACAAATTTTGGCTTTAGGACTTAAAGGGGGGACGTAAAAAATTGTTATATATTGGAAAATTGGGGGGGACTATTTAAAAATTTCCCATGCAGGTTGAGCAAATTATAGCCTAAGTATGTTTGTAGTTTTAAAAAAGGAAATCAAACACATTATTATTGTGCCATATATATTGTGGAGAGGAGTTGGATGGGGGGAGTATTTTAAGGCCTTACATTTATATTTGTTAATTTTTAATTTTTATAAGTATTTTGATTTATAATTTTTCGATAATAGGGGGGGGGAAATCTGTTTCATTAACACGGAAAAGGGGGGGGCCATTCGTAAAAACTAGGGGGAATTAAAACCCACAAGTAGGATTAAAAAAAAACCAAGGGTCCAAAATCTTACCTCTATTTGCATTTAGGACCTGCTTTTGATAAATGAGTTGAATTTTTAATCAATTCAGATTATCCCTAGGTTAGTGGGTTAAATTTGGGGGGCCAAATCCCCATTTTATTCCTTTTTACGGATTAACCTTTTTTTTATTTTATAAATTTTAAATATTTTAAAATAAGTTTTTTCTTTTTATTTATAAAATAAAATTTTTTCTTTATTACTCTAAATTTCATTTTTTCTAATTTTTATCTCATTTTTTTCAATTTTACAGAATTATTTTATTTTTGCATTTGATATAAAAAAAAAACCAAAATTAGTTTAAAAAACTATAAATTAGATCTTAAGGCCCAATATTAGTTGGAAAATCTTGGGGGAAAAATAAGCCCCCACTAATGTGATCATTGAGTTATTAAGGGATTATTTAAACGTAATCAAAAAATCTTTTTAACATTAAACTTCTTGGTAAAAAAAAAAAAAAAAACTAGGGGATGGTACTGAAAACATTAAATAAGGAATTTTAAAAAATTAACAGTTAGCTGAAAAACTATATTATTGAAAAGGGGAACAACGGACCAATTTAAACTTTCAATTCGAAAATTTTTTCAAATGGTTTCTCTTAAAAGGGAATAACCTATCGGGGACGGATCCCTTTTATAGGGATACCCGACCCGGGTCTTTAAATCCGTTAGAAAATTCTATAAAGGGTTTGATTTATAAGGTTTTTTGGGGAAAAAAGAGTGTTAAAAAAATCTTATAGGGTGGTTTTAGATCGGGATTTAGATTTGGGGGATTTTAAAGGGGGAAAAAACCTAATACTCGGCAAAATATAATAAATTATATATAAATAATGTTTTGCTAACAAAATAAAAATATATATAATATTAATTAGTATTTAAAGTTTACCATATTTTTACAATTTTAATTAGTTTGGAAAAAAATTTCAAAAAAAAATTCGTGTCCAACTACCCCCCTTTCAAGTTTTTCATTTTGTTTACTATCCACTTGCAGTTAGTTCAACATTTCTCAAAAACTCTGTCTTATGTTTTGCCCCCTATGGTCCTATCCTATTGGGGTACTATCTCCCAAACCTCATCTTTTTCTTTTTGTCTAGGGGGGGGGGGGGGGGGGGACTATTCCTAATTGGTCTTGACGTTTTTAAAATTAGTTTAATATTATATTTTTTTATTTGAATAAATTAGGGGAGGAAGTGGGTTGTAATCAGGTTTTATATAAACCTATAAAAGCAGGGTTTTTTAGTACCATTTAAAAAAAATCATTCATTAGGGTTTTGGGGGGTGGTTTCTTGGCGAATTACATATTTTTTCTATTTGCAACGAGTTTGGGAATTGTATTTATAAATAAAAAAAAAAAACCTCGGGGTCCCAAAAAAACCGGGCATGATGGGGCATTCCCCCTTTTTCGCTTCTTTATGTTTAATTTTGGTTGGGGATTTTCAATTTGGGGATTTCATGGTATATTATAAAATTGGTGGAGTATAAAGCTTATAGTTTTAGGGGGTTTATAAAATAAAAAAAAAAAACATCGTTATGGTTTGTAATGAAAAAAAGTAAGATTAAACTAAAAAAAAAAAAAATAAAATTTATTATTGGCCCTATAACATGCTTTTTTTAAAAAGGGTTTCCAAAGTTTGAAACATTTGGATAGGTTGAGATGGTGGAAAGAGAGTAGCGACTAGGAGGGAAAAAAAAAATTTAGGGGGTTTTAAATTTTTGTGGGAATTTTTTTTTTAATAAAAAGTTAATTGCATATAAAAAATATTTTATAAGGGTTTTGCGGAGGTAAAAATTTGGCACGAGTCGATGGCTTTATAATGGTTGAAGTTTTTCCTTTTCGGGAAATAGGAGAAAATTTTAAAGTTAAATTTTATGTTCTCCAAAAGTTTAAAAACTTTCACAAAAATCCACTTATTGACTTGGAAAGGGGGCATTAAAATCTTCTTCCACCATCATATATTCTCGTGGATATTTTCTTTTTTATTTTGCTTGTAAAAGGGAGACCAAAGGAAGTGATTTGGCTTAAAAAAGTTTTTCATATTTTCAGGGGGGGGTTTTTCAGGCTGTTGTAATTGAGAATTCCACAAAAAAATCTTTTTGAAGGGGAAATTATTGGAATTCACACCTAAAGCTATACTCTTATTTTAATTTTTTTTAATAAGTTTTTTTTTTTTATTATTATTTAATAAAGAGGGGAGGGAAATTTCCAAGTTTAAATCTATTTCATTGGAGAAAAAAAAAAAATAACATTTTAAATTTTACGTTTATTAGCCAATTTTAGATAAATTTTATGTTCAATTATATCAAAAAATGCTTTTTTCTAAAGAAGGGGGGGAAAAAAAAAAAAGGAAAAAATAAGAGGGAGAGGAGAGAATCTTTGGGGGTAAGGGGCTGGGTGGGCATCTATAGCAAATCCCAAATTAAAAGGCCTCACCCCCCGTTTTTTACATATAAAGTGTAACATATTCCCCAATAAATATTCATTGGTTAAGTGTTTTCAGTAATTCGTGAAATTTGGGTAATACAAATCTGTAATTTTCCATTAAAAAAAATATGAAAGGGGATCTTTTGCATTTAATTATTAATCCTTTCAAAAAATTTGGTTGGGGGTGGTTAGTTTTGGATAAAATCCACCTCAACATTAATTGCAGCTTTCTATTTATTTTTCAAAGGTAGGGGAATAAACCTAAATTCCCCAAGAAATTTATATTTTAATGGTGGGGAAGGATTATAATTTGTAAAAACTTCTTCTTTTCTTTTTTTTATTTTTCCCTTATCACCGCAAGGGGGTTGCATTTAATCTTTAACCCATATCGGTTTTCGTCGTCGTTATCAATCACCTTCCATGGGGGACCGCTGCGGAAGGCCAACAATCTTATTTCTTTTCCATTCCATCATGTCCTTAAAGCAAAAGCTTTTGGCCGGTGATAGTCGTTAATACCATTTCATTCAACATTTCATATTCGTCATTCATCCGCATGTTTTCTTTGCACATGAAAAATAAAAAACAAATCATTTGGATATCACAGTGTACATAGTCATCCAAAAACAAATTAATATAGGAAAAAAAAAAACTTACATATTAATTATCACGAAATTTTGGGGGGGGGGGGGGGGGGAATAAATCTGGGGGGGGGGGAACATAATTGGTTCAGATAATATTATGTTTGGTGTTTATATGGTTGGGCTTATGGAAAAAGTTGGATTTAAAAACAACCCATTGTTGATATATTTAGGAGTGAAGGGTTGGGCTAGGGAACATAAAATGCCCCATACACAGGGTTAAAAACGTTGGGGAGGAGTGTTCGGGCTGGATGAGGTAAAGGGGGAATGTGCTGACTCTAAAGTAGGTCATTTTTATTTAGGTGCTCGGAACGTGGGCTTTGATGTAGGGTCCAGGCCACCATAAGAAAAAATATACCTTAGGTGGGCGCATCAGTGGGACCCAGTTGGGTAAAAATGATAAACTAGAAGGGAAATTTAAAGAAAAAAAACCCTTTATGTAAAAAAAAACGGTTATGCTGTGGCCCTAGAAACAGCAGGGGGCTTTTGGGGTGGCATTTGGGGGGGTGGGCGGGGGGGGCCAAAAATCGCTGAGAAAAAATATGCTGGCAGAAAACTATTATGGGGTTAGTGGTTGGAAGAAAAAAATAAAAAGTGGGTTGGTGGTAAAGGATTTAAGCGGGACAAGGAAAGTGTTAGTTTTGGTGTGAGGTTGTGCAATAAAAGGGAGGGGTTCTTTTTTAATTACTTATTTATAGGGGGACGTGAAAGTTTAATTTGAAAGTTTTCTAAATTTAATTTCTTTAGAATATCTTTAGGGGTATTTATTTTTATAGTAAAAAAAAATTTACAAAACTTTTTAAAAAATGTATACTTTAATTTTTTTTTAAAACTTTTTAAAAATATAAAGTAGTTTATCTACAAAAATGTGTTTTCTTAATTAAAAAAAAACTCTAAGGTATTGGCTGGCTTATAAAAACATAATCTTTTATAGGATATTTTTTTTTTCAATTTTTTTGAAAAAATTTAAAAAACTTGGCTATAGGCTGGAAAAAAATAAAAAAAATATCTTATTCAAAAAAAAAACTGTAAGCTGCTAACTATAGGTACCCATGTATCCAATGGAGGCACTATGGGCATTTTTTAAATTATTTTATTTATAGTTTTTATATTTAAAAAAAAATTAAGTTTATGTAGTAAAAATTTTAATTAAAGATCTTCTACACGTAAAATTTTTTTCTAAAGTCAAAATATTAGGGAATTTTAAAATGATAGGGTAGGTTTTCATAAAAAAATTACTAAATGTTTCATATCGAAACAAAACTTCACTTTTTTTTTTTCTTTTTTTTAAAGTTTTTTTTCCCCTTTTTAGGTCACGTTATCATAAATTGAAAAAATATCATCCTATCTATTAGCTCCCTTTATTAAAAACCTTTCAACCAAGTAAAAAAATAGGAGAATTCCAATTTTAAGGGAACCCATGGGAGGGGGGGACTCGCCAAATATTATCTTACAGGTTGGAAAAATTATGCAGGCAACAAAAGGATTGGAAAAGGTAAAAAGGAGCTTATAAAAAACCAATTATATTGTAATTAGTTAATAGGGATACTTTTGTTATTATTAATAATTTAATTTTGTTTTAGAAAATTTTTATAGGGGGTATGAAATTATTTAGTATTTTAGTGGAACTTTTAAAATTCTAATATATTTTTGGTAAATTATAAAGATACCCTTTCTTATAAATTCTGTTTTGTAGGAAAACAAAATTTTTAGAATTAATTAAATTGAAATAAAAAACATTTATTTTTTATGATTTTAAAAAATTTTATCCCTTCCTGAAAAATTTATTCCAAACCAAAAAATGGTTAATGTAAATTTCAAGTTTTTTTATTAGGGGATTATTTACCCTTAGTTAGTTTTGGTTGGGAGCCTTGGGATGTATTGATGTTACAAAAAAATTCTAATTATGGGATTTTTAAATGGTGTCCACCAAAACACATTTTAAAAAAAATGCTGATAAAAAAAATGAACTTTTTTCTCACATTTCTTGAAAAGTTGGTTTAATATGCTCGGAGGGAATAAAAACAAAAGTGAAAAAAGGCGACATGTGAAACATTAACTCTTATAATCGGTTTTTAAAAACAATTATCTCTTAAAGGGTTTATCATTGGGAGGTGGCGTGGGGAGAAACAGGAATGTAGGATAAGGGAAGGAAAGTGGGAGGGGAACTCGAAATTTGGAAATGGAATGGGGGAAAACTAAGGGAATATGGGATGAATTTAGAAGAAAAAAAAAAAAAAATTCCTATATAACACAAAAAAATATAGCATTTTTCTCTGCCATATTTTAGGGTATGGAGTTTAAGAGGGAAGGGAATTTTTAAAAAAGGGCAAAAACAAAAAAATTACTACCTTTATCATGAGGTTAAGGATTACACCTTTAAAAAGTATTGGGGGCTTTATAAAAAAAAAATATATTGTTAATTTTTTTTTTATTTTAATTTTCATTTTTTCATTCCAATTTTCCTTCCTTAATCTAAATAAAAAAGGGGGGATTTAATAAATTTTTGTTTTAAAAATTTTTTCTTTTCCTTTTCCCGGGATTCTTTCTCTTTCCATTTTTTCATTTTCCCTTCTTGATTTATCCCTCCTTCCCAAACATGTTGTAAGGGAATCCATTAAAATGTTTTCATTTGGTTAAATGTAGTTGGCTCTTGGGAGCCAAGCATTCCTAAAAATGCCCTATATTGTTTTTCAAAACAAATACTTTTTTGGTGTTAGTTCAGTATAGCCAATGGAAAAAAAAATTTATATTTAATTGTAATGAGGATTTTGGCAGTGCCTTTTTATAAATTTTTCTTTATTTCAATTTTTTCTATCAAAACTTTCCCATTAAGGATTGTTATTCACTTATACAATCAATTATGGGGAAGGGGAATTATTTATAAATATAAAAAAAAAAAAAAGATTTGGGGGGACGTTTAACAAATTAAAAATAAAAAGGATAGTGTAGATTTTAAATTCATTATTTTTTAAAAATGGGAAATGGAAAATGAGATTTTTTTATGTTGATTTGAATTGGGAGGAAATTCATTACACCCAAAGGGGGGAGGTTCTCCTTCAAAAAAAAAAAAAAAAAAAAAAGGTTTTGATTTAAAAACCCAACTTTAACTATCGGCACCAAAAATGGGCAAATAAATTTGGTTTAAAAGAATGTAGCATACAAAAAAAAAGGAAAAACAGAAGCATTAATGGGGAAAAAAAAAAATCTCCCACTAGGTGGAGGAAATAAAAAAAACTTCGGGAGCCAAAGAAGACGCGGGGGGGACAAATGTTAAAAACTATAATTAAAACAAAAGGTTTTACAAAGGAAACATTCGGAATTCCCTTGTAAAAAACTCTTAAATGTAATTTAATACGTTTACTATTAATGGAAAAAAAACAAAATTTATAATCAAAATAACAACTTTGAAAACCCACCCACAGAAAACAAAACATGGCAAGTGTTTTACATGGACCCATATACCATTGTTATTGCGGGGGGCCCCCACACGGGCCGCATGTTCAAAGGGCCTCCCCCATATGGATTAAGGGGCTTACCGGCCTTGGTCTTTATGTTTTCACGAAGTGTTTACCATGTTTGGGGGGTTTCAAAAAACTTGTGACAAACCAAAAATGGCTTTGTTTTTGTAAATATTGATAGGGGAACATTCGTTAGAATGGGGGAATAAAAAACCTTTGGGCTTGTCAATTAAATAGGGAGGGGGGCACCGTGAAATTGTGAAGGGGATAAAAACCCCATCTTCCTAGAATCCACGGGGACTTATTTTTAGTAGGACAATATTTTAAATTGTAGAAAGGATCCTTTTTTCTATGGTATTCTCTTCTCCTTCTTTCTCTTCTCTATGGGTTAATTATGGGTAATTTGTTGTTGAGGGAAGGGGGACTGATTGTTGAGTATTCTTCTCCTCTAAGTCCCCAGGATAGTTTAAAGTTATTGGGATCTGGTAGTTAGTCTTCGTTACAATTGCCATGTTGGGGGGACAAAGTTTGTATTAGAAGGGCCCCATAGTATGAATACAACAAACAACAACCCAATATGCGGGAAGCGGACATGAAATAGTGGCAATGGTCGTGTTGGAGTCCCGGTGGTACACCAATGAATTTCCTTTTAGTGATGAGGGGGATGGGCGGGGCTGGATAGGAAAATACAAAGGGTCGGTTGTTTCATGGAAAAGGCCAATGGGACTGGCGAAATTAGATTTTGGATTTAGTTCCTGTATTAAAATTGGGTTTAGGGGGGGACGGAAAAAACAATTGAAACTCTTTAAATGCCAATTATGGGGGAATCATTAGGCTTTTTGGATGTTGTTTTACAAAAAAAACCGGAGGTTATATGGTTGTTCCAAAATTGATTAAAATAATCCCTTGGAGGAAAATATGATGAATTTGGCCATTGAATCAATTTTTTCTTATTGAAGGGGACTTAAACCTTCGTTCCCACACTTTAATAATCCCAAAAACTTTTTTTAAATAAACAAACTTGGCCCAATAATTCTTATAAAAAAAAAAAAACGTAAACCAACAAAAAAATTTCCAAAAAATTTTAAAAGCCCACACTTTTTTTTAATGTTCCTACGCCAAGTTCCCACTGCTCTGGGGAAAAAAATACGGAACCAAAAACTTTATTATCCACCCCAAATTTTTTTGTTTCCTATTAAAATACCGGATGAAAAACAAAAAAAAGGGTTAGGGGATATAAAAAAGTACAACCCCAATGCCTTTAATGTATAGCCATCGGCCCCATTATTTTTATAATGCTAGATGGGTAATTTAACTTTTATGGGATCTCCATTAACAAATTAGCTAAATTTAATAACCTAAAAAATTAAGGTCGTTGTCTTAGTGGTTGATCCCACCTTAATAATGGGGCAGCTTTACTGTTCAAAAAAAAACACCACTGCATCCGTAGTGTAATCTACAAAAAACAAAAAAAAATATGGGGTATTAGGAATTTATTTTTTAAGGTAACCCCAAAATTGAGAATTACGGGAAGCGACCTAAAAATACTTTATTTAAAATTATGGGACCCCAAAAAGAAACCAACTTGTTTTCCTCTTCATGCAGCTGGAAGCATAAAAATTTCCTAGTTCCCCCCCCCACCATCATCGTCGGGGTCGTCGCATCCATCCCCCTCCAATGGGGCATTCATGGGAGGCCAAATCTTTATTCTCCATTCAATTCATATCCCTCTAAGCAAAGCTGGGGTGCTAGTCGTATTCCCATTCGTTCACCATTTCATTTTTTTCATTCTTGGATTCCATCCGATTGGTTTTCTTTTGGGCCAACATGAAGGGCAATCCTCTTGGGATATCATTTTTAGTATTTTTTACATATTCCAAAACAAATTAACTAACAGAAAACTTAAAAAAATATCCTGGAATCCAGAGGACTAACATCTTAGAGAAATGATTCAAATAAAAAGGAATAGTTTTGGTGTATGTTTGGGATTGTTTGATGGTGAATCCAACCCCACATTGTTGGTAATATTATACGGAGGGGAAAAAGGGGGGAGAATTGATAGGGTTAGTCTCCTGTGTTAAACCCGTTGGGATAATGTGGGCTGGATCTTGAAAATAAAGCAATGTTTTGCATGGGGGGGACCAAGGTTATAGTGTCATATAGTGGCTCCATGGTGGCCATGGGAAGGGGTCAGGGCCACATACAAGGAAAACCTAGGTTTGGACCACATATCAGGAACACAATTGGAGGGGATATTTCTTTTTGTTTCCCCCAGGAAAAAAAATAAGAAGCTCGCCTTTTACTTAGGATTTCAGATTTCTTTTCATGATTCTTTTTTTAAAATTTTTCTTAAAAATTTATCCCTTTTATTGTGCTAAGCAACATATATTTAGGTATAATTGAGGATAAAAAAAAATAATTCAAAACTATTTCATTGCTGTTCCATTAAGGGGATTTAACCAATTAAAATGATTGGCAGGGTTTTTTATGCACACCGTTTATAGCATTATTTATTGTCAAAAATTCGGAAATCTATGCTTACGTCTTAGGAAATTAATTGTTTCGGGTTTAGGGTTGGATCGTTTTGCTTTTTCTAAATCTAGGGTTCCAGGAGAAATAACTAAAACTTTTGGGAACAATAAAAAAGGAATAAAAAAACAAAAAATGGAATGAATAAAAAATAAAACAAAAAAAACAGAATACTGGAATAAGTTCCTCTCACCAAAAAACTTTGATCGGTTTAAAACGATGAAGATTGCGGGTCTTGAAACTTCCATTCGGTCGGGGGACTATGGTGGATTTACATTTAATCCAAAAGCAGAGTTTTTACCCCATTGTTTGTTTGATTTAAAAAAAAATCTACATTTAAAAACCATGGGGGAAAAAATTTGATTTTGCAAGGATTTCAAAAAACGGCTCTCCCCCAACAGTAATTAAACCCAACGTGAAAAATAAAACTTTTTTACATTAGAACATTTGTTTTGTGCTCTGGTCGATTATTTTCTTGGGATTTAAAAAATTTGCTCGAGGGGTTTTGCTAAAAAACCACATGGAAAAAGTTACCGTAGGCCCACGGCAAAATAAGTTTTTCTTTAGGGGCCAAACAGTGATTTATCATTTTAAGGGGGGGGGGGACATTAATTTGTTAGCCGCTGGGAATTTGATTCATTTTTCTCATTCATCTGTATTATTTCATTTTTCTGGGTTAGATATTTCTTTTAATGAAATACATTTTAATTTTTCTTGGGATTGTGGAAAATTGGGAAAGTTTAGGTTTAAAATTACGGTTTACCGAAAAAAAGCTTTGCAGGTACTGAAACAAAAAGCAAAAAACACACGAAAACCACCAGAAACGGGTTATAAGGGGAAAAATCAATTTTTATTTACGGTCAAAAAAATATTTGGGGATTAACAATGGTTTTGAAAACTAAAAAAAAAAAAAAAAGAAAAAAAAAAAAGAGAAAAAAAGAGAAAAACAAAACGGTCCATCTAAAGAGGAAACCCAATTCGTTACATTTAATAATAGTGCTTTTGGGCCTTATAATTTGAAAGAGGTGTATAAAAATATTTAATATTATCTTTGATATTGAAATAGAAGTTTTTTTTTATTGGCTTAGTTTAAATAAAAAGCCAAGGGTCGTTTTGTTAAGGCTTTGGACAGGGAAAAAAAATCCAGGGCAAAAAAAAACTTCATCAGCTTGGATATGGGGGGGACTCGTGAAATGAAAGGTCGTTTTGCCCGTTGAAGGGGATGGGTAGTGGGCCCAAGGGCTTCGTGGAAGGACCCATGTTTGCCCAGGTTGCAGGTTAAAAGCGGTAAAAAACTAAAAGGGGGTGTGGCTACGTTCAAAATTATTTTGGATTGGTAAATTTTTTATTGGTAACTTCTGTGATGGAAACTACGACTTTTTCTTGGTTTATGATGGGAGGGGGGGGAATCATTGTACTAGTTGTAGATTCATATTTTGATTAGAATAAAGTTTACTTAATGTGATATTTCGTGGTGCCAGTGCCATTTTGCCGGAGGAGGGGCGGGGTGGGGGTGGTCTAAAAAAAAATTGGGGCCGGAGAAGGGCACTTTAAAATGGATATGGAGTTTGCGAAACGATTCTACCTAAAAAGCTTTATAACTTTGATGATCGAAGGTTTTTTCACGGGGCATAACAAAAATGGTTGGGTTCCTTTTTTGTGACGGAAAATATTTCTCCCTAATTTTAAAAGTCTTAAATTGATTTTCAATATTTTAACACAAAGGGTCTGTTAGCAATTAAATAAAAAAATAATTACACAAAAAATAGCATTTTTTTTTTTTCTATAATGGGCATTGTTTAGGCATTAAAGGAAAATGGATTTTAAAAAAATCCAACTTCGCAAATTCTATGTTTTTCTACCTTTCATTTTTTTATGTTTTGAAATTGTTTATTTTGTTAAAAAAAGTAAAAATTAAGATTCTCGTCAAAATCTCACTTTTAAGTAAGAATTTGAATTTTTTTAATTTCAGGGGAAAAGGAATTAGTTTGCAATTCTATTAACAAATTTTATTTTCCAAATCTCTACCATTTCACTTTCCAAAGGGGGATTCCTTTACATATCCACAAAAAAAAACATAATATAAATTAGTATATACAAATTGACCTTAAAAGGTAAAAAATGGATTAGTGGGGGGGCCTCGGTTTTAAGTATGGATTAGATGGTTTTATGGAAAAATTTTAATTTTTTCGGGGAATTATCCATACTAGTGATTTTTCATGTGTTAAGGGGGGTGTCAATTTTTGTCGTTTATGGGTTCCAAACAAAATAGTAAATGTTTTGGGCACTTCTGGGGAAAAAAATCAATCCAAAATTTTGGATTCCCATGTTATTATATTCTAGAAATTTATTTCAAGGTAAAGGAGGGACCATAAAAAAGCATTTGGTTATTCAAATGGTTTTCTTCTACTTCTTTTAGATGTTGGGGCTTCTTTGCTCTCGTTTTAGGGTTTTCTTTGGGGCCCACCTTCAAGGAAAGACCAAACATACCTACAAGAATTTTTTCTTGGTGTAAAAATTAGGATTAGAGCAAGATTGAATCATAATTTGATAGGAAAAATGTTTCCCACTTGTAGGTTGTTGGATTGGCCACTAATAGGCCAAACAAGATTAAGGCTAGGTTAAGGGCCTTCATATCCAATTCCATTTAGTTTCCTTTTTCTCCCATTTCACAACTTGGGGGATCCCCAATTTCCCAAACTAGAATAAACTAAATTAAATTTGAAACCATTATTCTCATAATGAATTTAAGTATTAATGATTTAAAAACCCATAGTTAAAAAGATAAAACTTGTGAAAAAACCAAATATTTTGAAAATCATTTCAAAACAATGGAACTATAAATGGGATGTGACATGTGATATTCATTTGGAAACATTGCCCCCACTGTATTTCACTAATCCATAATTAATGAAATTGGATAAAATTTTCCTTGGTTTGGTAAGGGGGGAATAGATGTCACAGTAAAAAAAGAAATGGTTGTTTGTTTTCCATCAAATAAAAAACACAAATAAATCTAAAACAATAGGACTACTTTAGATTTAATTTTGGTTTTTAGGGTAAGTCTTTTCTTGATTACCAAAAAATAAAACTTTCTAATTTATTTATAATTAGCCCCCTCTTGGACAAAAAATTTTGTTTTTACAAATAAATTCTAATAAAAGGGACCGTTTATAGTTTTTTTTAATGGAATTGTTTTTTAAGTCACTTTTTTTAAAAAAAGGGGGAGTTGGGGGGGGGAAGTATACCATTTTTTAAAAGGTTCCTCCAATTAAGTTATTTATTTTTTCTTTCTACTCGAGTTCTTAATTATTTTCCATAAATCCTTATAATTAAATTAGGAAACTTCTTAATTTTAAATTATATTAAAAATATTTCTGTTTTCATCTTAGGGGCTATAGTAACTTTTTAATTAAACTTGAATTTTTTAGTTTAGCCAAATAGTTAGGAATACCTATAAAAAAATGTTTTTTAACAACTTTTTTCTTATTTTAGTTTTTATTTTTATAATTCTATATTTTTTATTTATTATTATTTTTCAATATATTTATATTTGGATATTATTTTTTTTATTATATTATGTAAATAAAATATATTTAAAAAAAAAACTTATTAATTTGTTTTATTTAATTATTTTATTAGGGGGACCAATTAAAAACTTTGATGTGTGGATTATCCAAATATTATGGGGGGAAATTAAAAACCTCATATTATTTTTATGAAAAAGGGTCTCTTTTTGTGTAAAAAGATTTTTAAAAAAAAACTTTTAAAAAATTTTTAAAAAGGGGAAAAAAAAAAAAAATTAAAGGGGACCCTTTTAAAAGGGAAAAAATATGTTAAAAAAAATTTTAGAAATTAAAAAAAAAAAAAATTTTTTTTTCCTTTTTTTAAAAAAAAATATGAAAAGTTTTTTTTTTTTTAGTTTCAAACTGAAAAATTTAAATTTTATGGGTTTTTATTAAAATTTTTTGTAAACCCTTTTTGGGAAAAAGGGGGAATTTAAAAAGGAAACCCCAAAACCAAAAAAAGGGGGGCAAAACTTTTTTTCCCCTTTTATTGGGCCCCTTATAAAGGGGGGTTGTTTTTATAAATTTAAAAAAGGGATCCTTTTCGTATTTTTAAATTTTAAAAAATCCCCCCAAAATTTTACTTAAAAATTTGGGGTTTTTTTTTTAATTTTAAAAATCATTGGGGGGGCCCAAACCCTGGGCCCTTCCCAAAATTTTAAAATTTTGTAAAGGGGGGGGAACCCCACTTAAATTGGGTTAAATTTGGCCCAGGGGCTAAACCTTTTGGTTTTTGTTGGTTTTTTTTGGTTTTATTTACCTTAAAAAAAAATTTAAAAAAAAGGGAAAAAAAAATAATTAAAAATAATTTAAAAAAAAAAAAATTTTGGTAAAAAAGGGTTAAAATTTTAAAATTTTTTTTTTCCTTTTTATTTTTTAAACTATTTAAATGGGGGGGCTCCCCCCATTTAAAGGGGGGCCCCTTTTTCCCCTTTCCCTTTGGGAAACCCCATTTTTGGGGGGGCTCACCAAGGGGGTTTAAAGGTGGATCCGAAAACCCCCAAAAAATTTTTTTTTAAACCCCTTTTTCCTTTTTTTTCCCAAAATTTTTTCCCCGCTATTTTTTTTTTGCTAGTAGTAAAAAACCCCCCCCCCAAAATTTGGGTTTTGGGGGAAAAAAAAAATTTTCCCCTTTTACGGTTTTTGGGGGGTTCCAAAAAACCCCCCATGGAAAAATTTTATGGTTTGTTGGGGGGAAAAGGGGTTGGGGGTTCCTTTTTTTTTTCTATTTTTTTTTTTTTTTTTTTTAATTTTTCCCCCTTTTTTAAAATTTTTTTTATTATTAATTGTTAAATTTTTGGGGTTTTTTTCCCCCCTCCAAAAAAATTTGGAAAACTTTTTTTCAGGGAATTTGGAAAAAAGTTTGGGAAAAAAAGGGGGGAGGGGGGGTTTCGGTGGGGGGGCCCGGGGAAACCCAAAAAAGTGGGGGGCCCCCAAAAAATGGGTTTTTTGGGGTTCCCCTTTGTCCCAATTGGGGGGGGGGGCTTTTTTAAAAAAAAACCAACATTTTGGAAAATTTAAAACTTTCCGCAAATGAAAAAAAACTGGGTCCTTTTTAAAAAACCTTTTTAATTTTTTTTAAAAAAAAAAAAAAAGGTTTCCGTTAACTTTCCCAAAAATTTAAAAAAATTTAAAAAAAAACCAAAAAAAAAAATAAACCCCCCAAAAACCCTTTTTGAAGTTGTTTAATTTTTTCCCGGTTAATTTTTTCCTTTGGGGGGCCTTTTTAACCCCTTAAACCAAAAAAAAAAAAAAAAAAGGTAGGTTTTTTTTTTTTTTTCAGTCCAATTACTTTCCCTTGAAAATGTTAATTTTTAAATTGGGAGAAAAAAGGGCCAAAAAAACCCCAAATTTTCGTCATGGGTTTTTTAAAAAAAAAAAAAGGGAAAAACCCCAAATTTTTTTTGCAGGGGGGCCTTTTTTTTACTTTTTGTTTTTGGGATTGGGGAAGGGGGGGGGGGGGGTTTCCCCTGGGTTTTGAAAAAAGCTTCGCCGGCTTAAAAACTGTTTTTTGTTTTTTTCGAATTTTGTTTTTCAAACCCTTTTTTCCCAAAAATGTTTTTTGGGGGCTCAAAAAAATAAAGATTTATCCCAAAACCAATTTTCCAAAAAAAAAAACCGCTGGGGGATTGCGGGGGTTTGGGGGCCAAAAAACAAACGGTTTTGGGGGAATTTTTAGATTGGGTTTTTGAGTTGTTTTTTTTTTTTTTTTTTTTTTTTTCCCGATTAAAAGGGTTGGGGGCCAAAAAAACCTAGTTCAAAGCCATTTTTCCCCAAATTTTTTCGCTCATCTAAAAAAAATCCACAAAAAATTTAATTTTGGTGGTTTGGGGGGGGCTAATCCCATTTCCCTGTTAAAAGGGGGGGAAAAATTTAAAAAAACACTTAAGTTTAAAAAAATTTAAAAGGGGGCCCCAAAAACCTTAAAAACAATTTTTCCCATTGATTTTGGGGGATTTAAAATTTCCCTTAATTTTTTTGGGGTCCCCCCAAAAAAAAGCAAAAATTTTTTTATCTTAAATTTTTGGGTTTCCCCCAAAAAACTATTTAAAGGTTTTTTTTTAAAATTTTTTTTTAATTTTTGGGGTTTTGGGTTTTTAAAAACAGTGGCGTTTGCATAAAAAACGGAAAAGGGAAAAATTTTTAAAAATTTCCCTTTTCGTCGGGAAAAAATTTTTTTTTTGGGGGAAAAAAACCCAAAAGTATTCCCAAAAAGGAAATTTATGGGGGGGGCTTTTGGGGGTTTTTTATTTTTTTTCGAATAAAAAAGGGTTTTGGGAAAATTTTTTTTTTCTTTTTAATTTTTAATTTTTGGGTTTTCCCCGATAGAAAAAAAAAACCCCAATTTAAAAATTTGTTTTAAAATAGGGGTTTTAATTTTTAGTTAATTAAATTTTTTTAGGGATAAAAAATATTTCCGTACAATTTAAAAAATTTGCAGTTAAGGAAAAAAAAAAAAAAATTTAGTAAAAAAAAAGCTGGGGAAAAAGGGTTTTTCCCACAAAATAATTTTTTTCCTTTTGTCCCCCAAAAAAAAAACTTTGGGCCCAAAATTTGGCCCACCATTCCCGGGAAAAGGGAAAAAAGTCGTTTTAAAAAAAATTAACCCCTTTAAAAATAGTGTAGGATTTTTGCCTTTTTTTTCCCTTTTGGGAGCTTACCCAAAAAAAAAAATTCCTTTAAATTTTGGGGGCTTTTACCAAAAAAATTTTAATTGGGGCCTTTTAAAAATTTTTTTAAAACCCAAGGGGGTCTCTACCCCTTTTTTTTAAATTTTCGGGAAAAAAAAATTTTTCATTTAAATTAAAATTGGAAAAACCCTTGGGGGTCAAAGGCCCTGCTTTTCATGGTTTTTGTTTTTTTTGGAAAAAAAAAAAAGGTTGGGGTCTGGGGGGGAAAAAGGGAAAGGGGCGGCCCGGGGGGTTTTTCAATGATTTAAAACCCCAAAAAAAAAATGGAAAAAAGTTTTTCCTTTTTGGGGGAAAGTTTTTGTTTTACCCCTGTTTTTTATTTTTTTGGGGGGATATTTTTTTTTTTGGGGGGTTTGGGGGGTTTTAAATTTTTTTTTCTTTTTTTTCCCCTTAAAATACACCCCAAAAATGGGGGGAATTTAAACCCGGGGTTTTAAAAAACAAAATTAGAAAAAGGGGGAAAGGGTTGGGGGGGGGGATTTTCCCCCCAAAAGGGGCCCCTTTTGGGGGGCCCCTGGGGAACCCCCTTTGGGGGGGTTTTCGGGGGGCGGATTTTCCGGGGGGATAAAAAATTTTTCGTTGGGGGGGGGTTAAAAAAAAAGGGGGGGCCCCCGGGATTTTTTTTTCCCCGGTTTTTTGGGTTTGGGCCGGGAAGCTATTTGGGAAAAAAGGGGGCCCCCATTTTTATTTTTTGTTAATGAGCAGGGAAAAAGATCCAGGGGGGGCGGGGTTTCCAAAAGGGGAGGTAAAAGGGAAAGGGGGTTTTTTTAAATTTTAAAAAAAAAAAGGGGGGGTTTGAAAAAAAAAAAAAAGGGGGGATTATATTTTTTTTTAAATTTTTTAATTTCTATGGGAACCTTTTTTGAAAAATATTTATTTTTGGGGGGAAAAAAACTTAAAAAAAAAAAATTCTCAAAATTTTTATTTTTCTGGGGCCAAAAAAAATTTCCCCTTTTGGAAAAAAAATTTAAAAGGGGCCAGCTTTTAAAAGGCCTGGGTTTTTCCCAAAATTTGGGTCAATAGTTTTAAAAACCAAAATTACATGTTTTTAATGGAGGGGGTTTTAACATGATTTTTAGCTAGTTTAAAAAATTTTTTTTGGAAAAATTTTTGGGAATTCCCAAAAGAGAGGGAAAAATTTGTTAAAAAAAGGGGTGGGAAAAAAATTGTTTGAGGTTTTGACAAAAAAAAAGGGTTTTTTGAAATTTGGAAAGTTTGTTTAAAAAAAAATTCCTGGCAGGGGGTTGTTTGGGGGGGAAAAATTTAAAAAAAACCCCCATTTTTGGGGGACTTTTTTGAAGGGGTTTGGGTTTAAAAGGGGGAAAAAGGGGGCAAGGGAAATTTAGGGGGGAAACCAGTTTTGGGGTTTGGCCCTTTTTTTGGGGGGGGGAAAAAAAGGGATAAAAAAACGGGGTTTTAAATCTTTATTTTTTTGGGAAAAAAGGGTTTTTTTTGCCCGGGGGGGGGGGAAAAATGGGGGTTGTTGGCCTGAATGCAAAAGGGAAAAATTTTTTTTGGGAAAAAACTTTTGGGGGGGTTTTTGGGCCTTTCCCAAATTTTTTTGGTTTTTTAAAAAATTTCTTAAAATTTTTTTTGTTGTCCTTTTAAAATTTTTTGTAGTTTGGGGAATTTGTTTAAAAAGGGTTTTTTTTTTTTTGGGCCCTTTTTTCCCCAAAAAGGTTTTTGGGGAAAAATAAAAACAAGGGGGGGGGAAATTGGTTTGTTTTGGGGCCCCAAGGGAAAAAAAATTTTGGGGGGGGTTTTTTTTTCAAAAAAAAGGGATATTTAGTTTCCTTTTTTTTTAATTTAAATTTTTTCCATTTTTTTCGGGTTCTCGATTTCAATTTTGGGGAATTCATTTTAAAAAGAGTTTTTGTGGGGGGTTAAGGGGCCCTAGCTCGATTACGGGGTTTGGGGGGCCAATGGGGCCTGGGGGGTGGTGGTAAAAAACCTTTGGAAAAAGGGGGGCGGGGGGGCCAGTTTTCCCAAGTTTTTTTTAATTTTTTTTTTTTTTTCCAAATTTTTTTTGGAAAATTTCAAAAAAATCCCCTTTTTTTTCAATTTTTTTTTAACGGTTTTATCAAAAAATGAAACGGAAAAAGCCCAAGAGGAGGAATCTAAAATTTTTAACAATATCTTTCTTTTGATATTTTTTAATTGGGGGGAAAAAGGCAAAAAAATTTTTTTTAGTTTTTCCAAAGGAGGAATAAAAACCCTTTTATCTTTTTTTTGCAAAGGGAAAATTTTTTGCGCGATTATTAAATTTTCCCCCCCTTTCCGGAAATTTCCCCTTTTTTTAAAAAAAGGGGGGGGGGGGGCCCTTTTTTTTTGAAAAAAAACCCCATACTTTTGGGGGGGAACTGTTTAAAAAGTTTTTAAATTTTTAAAAACAAAAAAAAACCTTTGGTTAGTTTTTTTTGGGGAAATAAAAACGTTTTTGTTTTTAAAAATTGGGGACGGGATTTGGGAAAAAAATTTTGGAACTTCAAATTTTTTTGGGGGAAAAGGGGGAAAAAAATTTTTTTTTGTTTCTTGATTTTAAAAAAACTTTTTGCCTATGTCTTTTTGTTTTTGGGGGGTTTTTAAAAAAACCTTTTCAAGATGTAAAAAAAAGGGGGATGCAAAACGCTTTTTAGGGGGAAAAGGGGGCCAAAAAAGGGGGGGGGGAGAAAAAAAAAACGGTGGGGAATTGGGGGGGGGGGGGGGGGTTTTTTTAAAAGGGGGGTTTGGGCCAAAATTTTAATTTCCAAAACCCCCCCTTTTTATTGGGGGAAAAAAAAAATTTTGGTTTTTAAAAAATTAAAAATTTTCCCCCAAAAAATTTTTAAAAATTTTCCCCCAAAAAGGGAAAAAAAAAAGGGGGAAAAAACCCCTTAAAAAAGGGAAAAAAAAAAAATTTGGGGGAAAAAAAAAAGGAAAAAAGGAAAAAAAAAAGGGTTTTTTTAAAAAAATTAAAAAAGTGCTTGGGTTTGGGGGGTTTTCCCTAAAAATTTTAAAATTTTTTTTTTTTTGGGGCCCCCGGGGGGTTTTTTTAACAACTTTGGGTTTTAAAAATTTGGGTTTTTTTTTTTGGAAAACCTTTGGGGGCCCATGCGTTTTTTCCAAATTTTTTTTTTAAAAAAGTAGGGGGGAAAAAGGAAAATTTTTTAAAAATTTTCTTTTTCCCCCCTTTTTTTGGGTTTTTTAAAATTTTTTTTGGGGAGTTTTTATAGATTTTTTTTTAAAAGGGTTTTTAAAAAAAAAAAGGTGAAAACATTTTTTTTTTCCCCCCTGTAAAAAAACAAAATTTTAAAAAAAATTTTGTTTTTTTTTTTTTGGGGGAAAAAAGGGGGAAAAAATAGAAAAAAAAAAAAAAAAGGGGAAAGTAAACATTTTTTTAATTCAAAAAATTCCCCTATTTTTTTTTTCTTTTGGTTTTTCCCCTTCTATTTTTTAAAAGGCTTTGTTTTTTTTTAAATTTTTTTTAAAAATTTGGGGGTTTTTTTAAACTTTTTTTCCGGGGGGAAACCCCTTTTTGTTTTTTTTTTTTTTTTTTAAAATTTAAAACTGTTTTAAAATTTTTAAATAAATAAAAAAAAAATTTTTTATTTTTCTTTTTTTTTTTTGGGAATTTTAAAAATAAAAAAAAAAATTTTTTTAAAGGAAAAAGTTTTCTTTTAATTAAATTCCTTTTGTTTTTTTTTTTTTTTTTTTTTAAAATTTCAAAGAAAAAAACCCCAATTTAAAAAAAAAAAACCTTAATTTTGTTTTTTTTTTTAGGGAAAATTTAAAAAATTTTTGGGGGGGAGGGGGGTAGATTTTTTAATTTTTGGGGTTGGGGGGGCCCCCAAAAATTTTCAAAATTTTTTAAGGGTTTTTTTAAAAAAAGGTTGGGAAAAAATTTTGAAAAAAAGCCTTTTTTTTTAAAAAAAATTTGGGGGTTTTTTAAAAAAATTTGGGGGGGGAAATTTTTGTTTTTCCCCCCAATTTTGGGGTTTTTTTTTTTAAAAAAAATTTTTTTGGGAAAAAAAGGGTTTTAAACTCAAAAAAAGTTTTTTTTTGATGCCCCCCAAAAATTTGGGCAAGGGGGGGGGAAATTTTTTTGGCGGGGAAAATTTTTTGGGGAAAAAAAGGGTTTTTTTTTGGGGTTTTTAAAAAAAAAAGGGGGGCCCTTTTTTTTTTTCCCCCAAAATTTTTTTTTCCAAATTTTGGGGAAAAAAATTTTAAAAAAAAATTTTGGGGGGGGGAGGGGGAAAAAATTTTTTTAATTTTTTTTCCTTTTTTTAAACTATAATCAATTGAAAAAAAAAAGGGGGGGGGGAAATTTGAAAAAAATTTAAAAGGAAAAAAGTTTTTTTGTATTTTTTCAAAAAATTTTGGAAAAAATTTTTTAAGGTTTTTTTAAAACCCCCCAAAACCCCCAAATTTTAAATGTCTTTTAAAAAATTTTTTTTAAAAAGGGGGTTGGGAAAAAAAAAAAAAAAAACCAAAAAAATAGGGAAATTTTTTGGGGGTCAGGTTTTTTGGGAAAATTTTAAATTTTTTGGGGGGGGGAAAAAAAAAATTTTAATTTTTTTGGGGGAAAAGGGAATTTTTCCCCCTTCCCAAAAAAATTGGAAAAAAAAAAGGCTTTTTTAAAATTTTGGGTTTTTTAAAAATTTTTAAAAAAAAAAAAAAAAAACCCCCCAACAGGGGGGGGAAGGGTTTTTTTTTAAAATGGGGGGGGAAAAAAAATTTTTCCCGGGTTTTTTTTTTTTTAAAAAAAAAAACCAAATTTTTAAAAAAAAACCCTATTTTTTATTTTTTTAAAAAGGGGTTTTGGGGAAAAGGGGGGGGAAAAAGTAAGTGGGGGAAATTTTTTTCTTGGGGGTTTTTTGAAAAAAAAGGGGGGGGGGGGAAATTTAAAAATTGGGGTTTCCACTTTTGAAAAAAAATTTTTTTTGGGGGAAAAATTTAAAAATTTTTTGGGAAATTAAATTTTTAAAAAAAAAACCCCAAGGGGAAGTTTTTTTTCCCAAAAAAGGGGGTTTTGCCGGGGAATTTTTTTGGGGGAAAAAAAAATTTAAAAAAAACCCCCCCCCCCCCTTTTTTAATTTTTTTAATAAAAATTTTTTGGGGGGGGGGAAATAAAAAAAAATATTTTTTTTAAAAAAAAAAAATTTCAAATTTTTTTTTTTTGGGGTTTTTTTTTCTTTAAGGGCTTTTTATTTTTTAAAAAATTTTAAAAAAAAAAAAATTTTGGGGAAAAAAAGGGGGCCCCCAAAAAGCAATTTTAAAAAAGGGTTTTTTTTTCCATAAAAACCTTTTTTAAAAAAATTTTCCCCCTTTAAGGGGTTATTTTTTTTTTTTTTTCTTTTTTTTTTTAAAATTGGGGGTTTCTTTTTTTGCCAAAGGGGTTAGTAGGGGGGGAAAAAAAATTTGGGAAAATTGAAAAAAAAAAAAGGGGGGGCCTTTTCTGGGTTTTTTTTAAACTCCTTTTTTTAAAATTTTTTTTTTTTAAAAAAAAAAAAAAAAAAAAAAAAAAATTTTTTTTTTCCAAAAAAAAAATTAATTTTAATTTTTAAAAAAAATTTTAAAAAAAGGGTTTTTAAAACCCCCCTTGGGGGGATTTTTTTGGGAAAAAAGGGTTTAACCCCAAACCGGGGAAAAAAAACCCCAAAAAATTTTTTTGGGGGGGAAAAAAAATTTTTTTTTTAGTTCAAAAAAATTTTTACAAAAAATTTTAAAAAATTTTGGGGTTTTAAAAACCTTTTTTTCCCTCCGGGGGTTTTAAAAAAAACCTTTTTTTGGGTTTTTTTATTTTTTCCCCCCAAAAAATTTGGGTTTTTTTTTTTAAAAAAACCCCAAAAATTTCAAAAAAATTTGTTTTTTTTTTAAAAAAAAAAAAGGGGCCCCCATTTTTTGGGTTTTTTTTTTGGGGAAAAAAAATTTTCTGGGGGAAAAAAAAAAAATTTTTGGGGTTTTTTGGGGATTTTTTTTTTAAAATTGGGGTTTTTTTCCCCTTTTTTTCCCCAAGGGTGAAAAAAAAAAAAAAAATTTTTTTGGGAATTTTAAGGGGTTTTTTTTAAAAAATTCAGGGTTTTTTTTTTTTTTTTTTAAAAAAGGCAATCCATGGGAAAAAAAATTTTGTAAAAAAAAATTTGGGGGCCCTTTTTTTTTTTCCCCTTTAAAAAAAAAAAAAATTTTGGGGGGCCCTTTTTTTTAATTTTAAAAAAGGGGGAAGGGGAAAATGTTTTCAAAATTTCATTTGGAAATTTTTGGGGGGGGGAAAATTTTTGGGGGCCAAAAAATTTCAAAAATTTTTTCCCCTTTTTTTTTTTTTAAAAAAAGTTTTTCTTTTTGGGGTTTAAAATTTTTTTTTCTTTTTAAAAAAATTGGGGGTTTTTAAAGGGGGGGGAAAACCCTTTTTTAATTTTTCCCCTTTTTTTAAAATTTAAAAATTAAAAAGGGAAAAAAAATTTTTTTTTTAAAAACCCCAAAATTGGGGGGAATGATGTAAAAGAAAAAAATTTTTTTTTTTGGGAAAAATTTTTTTTTTCCCTAAAAAAATTTCCAAAACCCCCCCTTTTTTCCCTTTTTTAATCTGGGCTTTTTTCCCTTTTTAAAAAAAATTTCTTTTTCCCCCCCAAAAAGCCCCCAAAAAATTTTTATTAAGGGGGGGGGGAAAATTAAGGGGGAAAGGGATTTTTTCTTTTCTTTTTTTTTTTTTTAAAATTTTTTTTGGGGGAAAATTTTTTAAAAATTTTGGAAAAAAAAAAGGGGGGGGCCCCCGGGGGGTTTTTTTTTGCCCCCCAAAACCCAAATTTTTGGGAGTCGAAAAAAAGGGAAAAGGGGAAATTAAAAAAATCTTCTTGTTTTAAAAAAAATTTTGGGGTTTTTATTTTAAAAAATTTTTCAAAAAAAAATTTTTTTAAAAAAAAATTTTTTTGGGGAAAAAAGGAAATTTTTAGCTGTTTTTAAAAAATTTTTTTTTTAAAAAAAAACCCAAAAAAAATTTTGGGGCCCTTATTAAAACCAAATTTGGGGGTTTGGTTGGGGGAAAAAATCTCCTTATGGATTTTTTTAAAAAAAAAAAAAAAAAAAAAAAAAACCCCCCTTAAAATTTTTTGCCCTTTTTGGAAAAAAAAGGGGGGGGTTTTTGGTTTTCTTTTTTGAAAAAACAAATTTTTTTAAAAGGGTTTCCCCCTTTTTTTTTTTCCCCTTAAAATTTTTGGGTAAAAAAGGGGAGGGGGGAAAAAAAAAAATTTTTTTTGGGGGTTCTTCTTTTTTTTTAAAAAAAAAATTTGGTTTTTTAAATTTTTTGGGGCCCAAAAAAAAAAAAGGGGGGGGAAAATTTTTTGGGAAAAAAAATTTTTGGGGGGGATTTAAAATTTAAAAAACCAAATTTTTAAAAATTAGGGTTTAAAAAAAAAATTTTTTTTTTGGGGGGGCCCCAATTTTTTTTTTTTTTTAAAAAAAAAAAAAAAAAATTTTCCCCCAAAAAAATTTCATTTTTTTACTCTTTTTTTGGGTTTTTTTTTAAAACCCGTTTAAAAAAAAAAAAAAAAAAAATTTCCCTTTTTTCCCCGGGAAAAAATTTTTAAAAAACCCGGGGGTTTCCCCAAAAATTTAAAAAAATTTTAATTTTAAAAAAACCCCCAAAAAAAAAAAACAAAAAAAACGGGGCAAAAAAAAATTTTAATTTTTAAAATTTTTTTAAAATTTTTTTTATCCCCAAAATTTTTTAAAAAAATTTTTTACAAAAAATTTTAAAAATTTTTCCCAATTTTGTGTTTTTTTTTTTTAAAAATAAAAAAAAAAAAAAAATTTTTTTAAAATTTTAAAAAAAATTGGGGGGAAATTTTTTAAAATTTTTTTCCTTTTTAAGGGGGGTTTTTTTTTAAAAAATTTATTTTTTTTAATTTAATTAAAAAGGGTTTTTTTTTTTTGGGGGGAATTTTAAAAAAAAAATTTTTTCCCCAAAATTATTTTTTTTTTTTTTAAAATTTTAAAAAAAATTTTTAATTTTTAAAAAAAAACCCCCGAAAAATTTTTAAAAAAGGGTTTATTAATTTTAAAAAAAAAAGGGATTCTTTTTGGGGGGTTTTTTGGTTTTAATTTTTTTTTTTCCCCAAAAAAAAAAAAAAAAAAAAAGGGGGAAAGGGGGGGGGGAAAAAAAAAAAACCCTTTTTTTTTTTACTGAAAAACCCCAAAAAACCCCCCCCCCCCCCCTTTTTTTTTTTTTTTTTTAATTTTTTGTTTTTTTTTTTTTTTTTGGGGTTTAAATTTTTTTAAAGCCCCTTTTTTAAAATTTGGGGGTTATTTTAGTAAAAAAAAAAACCCCCTTTTAAACCTAACTGTGGGGGAAAAAAATTTTTTTTTTTTTGGGGGAAGGAAAAAAAGGAAAAGGGTTTTTGTTTTTTTATTTTTTTCCCCCAAAAAAGGGCCCCAAAAAAAAAGGGAACCCCCAATTTTTTTTTGGGCCCCCCCCTTTTTAAAAAACCCAAAAAAAAAAAAAATTTGTTTTCATTTTTGATTTTGGGGGGGTTTTTTCCTTGAAAAAAAAAAAAATTTTTCCCCCTTTTTCCAAAAAAAAAATTTTTTTCCCCTTTTTTTTTCCCTTAAATTTCCCCCAAAAAACCCCCAAAAATTTTAAAACCCTTTTTTAAATTTTTCCCCCTTTTTTTTTAAACTGGGTTTTTTTTTATTTGTTTTTTTTTAAAAAAAAAAAAAAACTAAATTTATTTTTTTAAAAAAATCTTTTTTTTTTAAATGGGTTTAAGGGGAAAAAAATTTAAAAATTCCGGGGGACCAAAAAAAAAAAGGGGGAAAAAATTTTTTTTTGATTTTTCCTTAAAAAATTTTCCAAAAAGGGGGTTTTCCCTTTTTTTTAATTTTTAAAAAAAAAAAAAAAATTTTTGGGGAAAAATTTTCCCCCAAATTTGGGCCCAAAAAGGGGGGGATTTTCATCTTTTTTTTAACAAAAAGAAAATTTTTGGGGAAATTTTTTTTTTAAAATTTTTTAGGGCCCCAAAAAAACATTTTTTTTTTTAAAACCCCATTTTTTTTTTTTTTTTTCCCAAAAACCCAAAAATTCCTTATTTTTAAATTTTGGGGGGTTTTTCCCTTTTTCCCCAAAACCTTTTTTCCAAAAGGGGAGTTTTGGGGGCCTTTTTTTGGGGGGGGTTTAAATTTTTTTTTTTAAAAATTTTTCAAAAAAAAAAAAAAATTTTTAAAAAACCCCCTTTAAAAAAAAAACCCCCCAGGGAAAATTTTCCCAAAAGGGGGGGTTTTTTGGGAAGCAAAAAAAAAAAAAAAAAATTTATTTTTTTTTTTGGGGCCCAAAATTTTTTTTTTAAAATGAGTTTTTGGGGTTTTGGGTTTCCCCCCAAGGGGGGAAAAAAAAAACCCCCTATTAGGTTTTAAAAAAAAGGGGGGGTTGTTTTAAAAAAATTTTTAAAATTTTTCGGGGCCTTTTTTTGGATTTTTTTTAAAAAACCCCCAAAAAAGGGGGGGAAAAATTTTTTTTTGGAAAAAAAAGGGGGTTTTTAAAAATTCGGGGGGGGAAGGGGGTTTTTTTTTTCCCCAAAATTAAAAAAATTGGGGGGGGGGGGTTTTTAACAAAATTTCCCCTTCTTTTTTTTTCATTTAAAAAAATTAAAAATTAATTTTTAATTTTATAAAAAAAAAACCAAAATTTTAACAACCAAACCCCAAAAAAAATTAAAAATTTTCCCAAACAAAAATATCTTACCCCCCCCAAAAATTTAAAAAAAAAATTTTTTAAAAACAAAAAAAAAATTTTAACTTTTAACTTTTTAAAAAAAAAAAAAAAATTTTTCCCCCAAAAAAAATTTTTCCCTTCCCCTTAAAAAAGGAAATTTTTTAAAAAAAAAAAAAAAACCCAAAAAAAAATTTTTTAAAAAAAAAAAAAAAAAAAAAAAGGGGTTTTTCAAAAAAATTTTTTTAAAAAAAAAAAAAAAAAAACCTTTTGGGGAAAAAATTTAAAAAAAAAAAAAAAAAAAAAAATTTTTTTTCCCCTTTTTTTTTTTTGGTTTTAAAAAAACCCCCTTTTTGGGGGCCCCTTTTTTTTATAGGGGAAAAAAAAAAAAAAATTGGGGTTTTTTTTAAGCAAAAATTTTTTTAAAATTTTTTGGGGCATGGGTTTTTTTTTTTGGGGGCCCCGTTTTCAAAAAAATTTTTAATAAAAAAACTTGGAAAAACGGGGGAAAGGTTTAGAAAGGCCCAAAGCCTAGATAGGCCCCATTTTTTTTAAAAGGGGGTTTTTTCATTTTTTTAAGGGTTTCATTGTTTTTTTTAAAAATTTAATTTTTTTTTCCGGGAAAAGGGGAAAAACATGGGACGAAAAAAAGTTTTGGGGGAAAAAAAAAACCTTATTTTTTAGAAAATTTTTTGGGGAATTTTGGGGAAATTTTTTTTTTTTTTAAAATTTTTTTAGGGAGTTTACCCAAAAAAAAAGGGACTTTTTAAAATGTTTTTAATTTAAATTTTGTTTTTTCGGGGTTTAAAGAGTGAAAATTTAAAAAGAAGTTTTTTTGGGGCCAAAAAAAAAGGGGCAAAATCTAGAAAAAATTTTGGGGGGAAAAGGGTTTGGGTTTTTTTCGTGTGAAACAAAACCCTTCACCCGGGGATCGTAAAAGGACACCAGTGTTTGGAAAAATTTTAAAAAAAGGGGATCAAAAAAGGGTTTTAAAGGGGGGGGGAATTTTTTTTTGCCCTATTTTGTTCCCCCCAAGGGTTTGGTACGGGGGGGGGATTTTTAGTGGTTTAAAAAAAAAATCTACCCAAAAGGGGAAAAGGGGGAAAATTGCGGGGAATTCTAAAGGGGGCATAACCCTCGACCCCAGGGGTTGGGGAAAAAAACGGGGGGAATGTTTTAAAAAATTTTTCCCAATTTTTTTTTTCCCAAAAATTTTTACAGGGTTTTGGGAGAAAGGGGGTGTGTTTTTGGGGTTTTGGTGCATCCCCCCCTTTGGGGTTTTTTTAAAAAAAAATTTTAAAAAATTAAACTCGCTTTGTTAAAAAAAAAATTTGGGGTTTTTTTTGATTTTTTTTTTTTAAAAGGGGCCCACTCAAAAAAAAATTCTTAGGAAAAAAACCAAAAAAAATTTAAAAAATTTTTGGAGGGGGGGGAAAATTCGTTTTGGAGGCTTTAAATTGGGGAAAATCAAAAAAAAAAACGTCTAAAAGGGGGTTTTTATTTTTTTTTTTTATCTTTGAATTCTTATTACTTTTTTAGATTTCTAAATTTTATTGAAAAAAAATTTTCATGGGGGGAAGGGGGGATTTCCCCTGTCCTGAAATCTTGTAAAAAAAATTTTTAAAAAAACAATGTTTTTTTGAATTATTAAAATTTAATAAAAAAAAAAAGGGGTTTTATGCTTTATAAACTTTTTTCATGTATTTTAAATTTTTGTTTTTGTAAATTAAATTTGTGCTTGTAAATTTTTTTGGGCATTTTTTTGATTTTCTTTTTTTAGAAAAAAAGGGGATTTTTTTTTTCAATCTAATGGGGTTTTAAAATTTTTTTTTGAATAAAAAAATATTGCCCGGGGTTTTAAATTTAAGGGGTTTTGGAAAACTTCGATTTTCTACATAAAGTTTTAAAATTTTTTTTTGGGGAAAATTTGAACTTAAGGGGAAAAATTCTTATTAAGGGCGAATATTTTAAATTCAAAACCTGAAATTTTGTGAAACCCAATTTAAAAATTTTTTTTTGGGGAAATTTTTTATTGAAAAAATTTGAAAAGTTTTTTTTGCCTTTATTTTATTTTTTCTTTTGTATTTTAACTTTTGGGGTGTGTTTAAATTTTTTTGCCTTTTTAAAATTTTTTTTTGGGGTATTGTTGTTTTTTTTTTTGGTTTAGAGTTTAGGGCCCTAAAACCCCAATTTAGGATGGGATTTTCAGGGGAATTTAAAAAAAGGTTTTTGGCCTTTTTTTTTTTCCCTTTAAAGGTAAAAAAACTTCGTTTTTTTCTTTAAAGGGGTTTAAAAATTTTTTTTTTGGGAAAATTTATAAAAAAATTTAAATTTAAAAAAATCTTTTTTAAAGGGAAAATAGTAAAAGGGGAAAAGGGGAAAATTTTTTTTTACTTTTTTTCTTTTATAATTTTTTTTTAAATTTAAATTTAAACCCTCGTGGGAGTAATTATTTTTTAAAAATTGGGGGGAAATTCCTTTTTATTTTTTGGAAAAAAGTTTTAAAAAAAAATTTTTTAATTTAAAACCCAATTCCCTTTAAATTAAAAGAAAGTGGGGGTTTTAAAAAGGGGAAAACAAGAAAAAGGGGGGAGTATTTTTTTCTTTGAAAAATTGAATTTTTTTTTTTTAAAAAGGGTTTAAAATTTTAAATTTTTTTGGGTTTTAGATTATTTTAATTAGGTTTTTTAATTTAAAAAAATCCCCCCCAAATTTTAAAGATTTGGGGATTTAGAAAACCCAAAAAAAAAAAAGGTTTTAATCCCTAATATTTTTTTTTTTTAAAAACCCTTAAGAATGCCCATATTAAAATTTTTATACTTAAAAATTGAAAAGGGGACTTTTGGGGCCTTTAGTTGGGCCCCTTTTTATATTTTTTTGGGTTTTAAAAAAAATTTATAATTCGATATAAAAAAAGGGGTTAAAGGGGGGGAAATTTTTAATTTTTTTGGGAAACCTTTTTTCTGGGGAGGTTTTTTGGGGCAAAAAAAAATTAGGGGGGAAGCCCTTTAAAAAAATTTTGTTTACTTAGAAATTTTTTTTAATTTTTTTTACTGTTTTTTTTTTTTTGGAAAAAATTTTCTAACTCGAAAATTTTTCCCTTTTTTGTATTTGCATTGAAAAAAAGCCTCTAAATTTCAAAAATTTTTTAAAAATCAAAAACCCTTGAGTTTGGAGAAAAAAAAAACCTCCCCCAAAGATTTTTTTTAAGAATTAAAATTTGCCGAATTTTTTCGGGAAAAACAATTGGGAAAAATTGGGGGATAAACGTTTCTTTTTAAAAAAAGTCGCAAAAAGTAGAAAAGGGAAAGGGTTTAAAAACCCCCAAAAACTACAGAATTTTTGGGAAAAGGTTAGGATAGGATTATTTTAGAGAATTTAAAAAAGGGGAAAAAAAAGGAAAAGGACCTGGCAAAGGATTCACCTAAGCCCAAATCTGGGGATATGAAAGGGGCCCAAAAACCCTAGAGGGAAAAAGGGGGAAAAAAAAAAACCCCTTTATAAAAAACCTTTTTTGGGGCAAATTAAAATTTGGGGGAAAAATTGGGGGGTTTTGTGGTGTTTTAAAAATTCTTGAATTAATATTTTTTAAAATTTCAAAAGGGAAAATTTTTTCGGAGGGGGGGAACCCATGCCCTTTTATTCAAACTTTTTCTTAGAAAATCTGGGGGGGGGCCCTTTCAAGGGGTTTTAAATTTTGGGAATTTACGTTTAAAAAGCGGTAGAAATTTAGATTTTTCCCCTTTCCCTTTCTTTAAGGGGGAATTTTTAAAAAATTTTAGGGTTTTAATTTGGGGTTTTCTGGAGCTTTAAACAATGGGATGAAAAACAGTGAACCCAATTTTAGAAAAGTTTACTTTCCCCCCTTTTACAAAAACACCCAAAAAAAGCTTCGAAAAGGGAAAAATTTGCATTATTCTTTTTGCAAAAAAAGGGGACGGGTTAAAGGGGCCAGTTTTGATGCTTGGGAAAAGATGGGAAGGGGGTTGTTAAAAAAAAAAAAGGGGGTTCCCCCAACTATCAGGGGGGCCTTTTACATAGATCCCTTGTTTAGTTTTTTTTTGAATGGATTTAAAAACCTTTTAACCCCAATTCATAAATTTTGGGGTAGATGCTACAAAAAAAAAGGGTTTACTTTTTAAATTTTCAAAAGGGAAAATTTGGGGAAAAGGGGAATTTTCCTTTGGGAAAATTTTTTTTGTTTGGGGATATGGCAAAAAAAAAATTTTTAAATTAAAAGGGGCAACAAAAAAAAATTTAAAAAAAGCAAAAAAAGGGTTTGGGGGGGAAGGGTTTTTGGGGAAGTAAAATCTCAGGGGGGGGGGGGACTTTTTTTTTGGTGGGGGGGGAGGGAAAAAAAGGCTCTTAGCCCACTAAGTTTTTTTTCCTTAAAAATTTTCCAAAGGGAAATCGTTTTTTTACCAATTGGGAGTTTGTTTAGGGGAGAATAGGGGGACCTCCATGGAGCAATTTTAATTTAATTTAAAAAAAAACTATCTAGGGGGAAAATTTAAAAATGGGGTGGGCATTTAAAAAACCCATACAGAAAAACATTTTTCCCCAATCCGGGGCATGAAAAAAAAACATCCCAATGTTTTTTATAAAAAAATCGGGAAATTTTCCCCAAAAGGGGGAAAAAAAATTTTTCGCTACTAGGTTTTCCAAAAAAAGAAAGGCAATCGTAAAACCTTTTTTTTTCCAGCCTAGGGGCCCTACCTTTTTTGAACCCAAAACCCCCCCCCCCCCTTAGGGAAAAGAAAAAAAACTAATTTGGGAAAAAAAATTTTGATAAAATTTAAAAATTTTATTTAAAGGGGTTTAAAAGCGGGGGCCCCAATTAAAAAAACCCAAAGGGGGGTTTTTATTTAAAACCTTTGGGGAAGGGGCCCTTTTTAAAAAAGGGGGGCAATCAAGTTTTCCCCCTTTTAATTAAAACATTGAGAATTTTTTTCTAAAGGGAAAAAGACGGAAAGCCATATCCTTGGGGGAATTTTGGGAAAAGGAACTAGGGGAATTGAAAAAAATTTATGAAAAAAAAAAAAAAAAGGGGGAGGGTTGGTAAAAAAAATTTTTTTAGGAAGGGAAAAAAAAGGGAAAAAAAAATGAAAAATTTAATAAAACCCCTGGTTTTTTTAAGGGAAAGGTTTGGGTCCAAAAAAAAAATTTTTCTTTTTTTTTCCAGCTTGCCTTCAATAAAAAGAAAAGGGGAAAAAGGGGCGGGTTCATTTTAAAATTTCTTAAAACTTTT
>JBBMOL010001569.1:0-36240 GCA_037954665.1 Laguncularia racemosa | reverse complement strand
AGGTTAAGGGTGGCTAAAGGGCATACGTTGAGAGAAGATCCATTGTCAATGAGTACTCTGGAGACAATTGTGTTATTGCATTTCACCACTATAAACAGTGGTTTTATGTGTTAGTCTCCATCTTTTTCCAACTTTTCGGGAGAGAAAGATATTTGATCCATGGTGAAGATTGAATCTGCCACATGGCTCAATTTCTCCATTGCGATGCCCTCTGGTACCTTGATCTGTTTGAGTACTTTGAAGAGTGCTTCTCTGTGAGGCTTAAATGTTGTGAGGAGGCCTATAAGTGATATCTAGGCTAGAACCTTGTTAAGTTGTTCCATGATCTTGTATTAGCTTGCTTTGACCATTTTTGTGAATGTAGAGAGCCTCTCTTCTTCCTCTTTCTCTACCTCAGTGTTGGGCTCTTCGGTTGAGATTTTGTATTTAAGGTCATAAATTCTCTCAAAGCGGGTGATTCCTCCTATGATGGGAGGTCTCTCCTGCTCGAGGGCCTGATAGTTGAAAGGCGCCACCTTATACCTCTCTGAGGATATTAGGATATTGAACACATATCTCTTTTTTGGGATTTGCACCTCAGTAAGTTTTCCCTCATAGCACTTTATGACTATCGGTTTTTAGTCTGATTTAATCATATTTACGGACTCCTCTCTTTTTTTTAGCGGGTTGTCTTCTTTTTAAACTCGTGCCCCCATCCACTAGGTGGCCCATACTTAGTTGGGGTGGAAGAGTAATTCACTAGATACTCAAATCTCCCATGTGATTCACCTAGGGTACCGACTGTTGGGTCTCTAGCTAACCATCTCCTCTTGATCTGTGATTTAGGGGTTGTGGTTAGACAGTGGATTAGCGTTGACATTGGGTGCTGATGCGATGACAAAGTCTAACTGCACTATTTCGGTGTCAATAAGATCTTGAATCTTATTTTGAAGCATCCAGCATCTATCTGTAGAATGCCCCTCTTGGCCTATATGGTAATCACACTTGAGGCTTGGGTCAAAATTCCTTGGCTTGTGCCGATCACTTGAGATCTCAAAGCTGATCAAATTATCGGCTCGTAGCCGAGCAAAAACCCAGCTGAGCGGCATCGGTATCAGAGTGAATTGTCTTGTGACTCTATGAGCCTAGGTGTGATTCATTGGTGATAGTTAGATTGGGGCATTCGTGGTTTGAAATGTCATGCGAGATCCAACCCTGTCTACTCTGTTGGAGTTAACCGTGCTGATGGTATATTCCTTAGCTTTGCTACCTCCTATAGGCCTCTGTAATGATGTGATTCTAGGAGGGTTTACTGTCTGGAGTCTCCCTGACGTGATGGTATTCTCGATTTGGCACCTTGCTGCCACTACTTATGCAAAATTGGATGACGTTTAGCCTACTAGATATGAGAAGTAAGTCTTCTCCAGAATGTTGACGAAGATGAATGTCAACTCTTTTTCAGAGATCAGGGTTGTCACCCTAGCAGCCTAAGCTCTCCAGCGCTGG
Source organism: Laguncularia racemosa (assembly GCA_037954665.1). Lineage (NCBI taxonomy): Eukaryota > Viridiplantae > Streptophyta > Magnoliopsida > Myrtales > Combretaceae > Laguncularia > Laguncularia racemosa. Next base: position 34,755 of record JBBMOL010001569.1, on the reverse strand, counting down.
GCATACTCCTTAAAAGACCTAGTGTGTTTCTTTCAGAGACTTCCTAGATCCATCACCGAAGGGGCAACTTCAATGTTAAATTTGTATTGGTCATAAAATACCTGAGCGAGTCTTTCCTAGGTGTTGACTTGGTTGAAGTCCAAGTGTGCATACCAGACGAGGGCAAGGCCTATGAGGCTGTCTTGGAAGGTCTGGATCATGAGTTGGTCATATTGAGCATATTTGCTCATCTTTCGTACATACAACCCTATATGCATCTTGGGGCATCCAGTGTCATCATATTTTTCAAACTTTGGGGTCTTCAACTTCTTTGGGTACACCTCCTCCCCATATACCGGTAGGCTAGTGATTCTTGCTTGCTTAAAACCGTTAAGCCCCTTTAGTGTCTTCATTTTGTCAGCTAGTTGTTGGAACAACTTTCTCTCTATCTCCTTTTACCTGTCTTCCATTTCTCTCTTTATGTCGCCCAAGGTTGGACTGAGGTTAGCTTTCGGTTCATACTCAAATGCTGGGTTAAGGTGGGAATTGATCTCTTCATACTCTGGAGGTTAACCCTCTATTGCCTTCCCTTTTTTGGTGCCTAAATGTTCTTCTTGAGTTGGTTGGGTGGTGCGAAGGAGCCCAATACTCTCAGTCAGGAGGTGGACTTATGCAGCCAATTAATGGACCGTTTGTTCTAAGGATACGATCCTAGGGTCCGAGGTAGTATCAGCGCTGGTGTTGTTGCCACTATTTGCCATTTTGGTCTTTGAGCGGGTGTGGATTGGGTTCCTTAGAGGGTTCAGTTGTTTGGGAGCTATCTTTGATATTTGGTACCATTGTTGTCAAAATCGCAATTTAACTCGCACAATTCAACGATTTTACGAGTTTGTACATATATTTCTAGTTAACTTGCATACAAAATCGAAGAGAAGCAAAATCGAAATAAAATCGCAATTTTGAACAGTAAAATTGTTCAAAATCGCGATTCTATCCGTTTCAACCGATTCCACAAATATTTCACAACTATAGGCTTCAACCATCCGGATTGGATCTAAGTCCATGGTCCACTAATTAGTTGCCTTGCCCAATTAATAAAAGGCCTAGCCCAGCCCAACCCAACCCAACCAGTGACTCTTACTTTTGTAGGCTTCTCCAATAGTGCGTCTTTTGCATTTGCTGTTGTACATTGAAGTTCTTCAATGGAAAGAGGAGAAGAGAGACAGTGAAAACAGGAGAGGCGAGCCAAGATCCATAGTTCCACACTGAGCTGAGCCTGAGCTGATAGAAATTTGAAACAGAGAGCGCCGAGCAGTGAGGATGAGTAGCGAGCCAACGATCTTTCTCCTTCCTGTTACGATTTTGTATTGAACAAAATTGGAAATAGTGAGCACTACCAAGTAGCGATCCTTCTTGCAGCAAGCCACCGAGCTGAGATCCATCTTCATAGACACGAGTTTTGTGTCAGGTATGACTTGTATGACTAGCAATACTTGTACTGTAGTGTATCATGTGAATATTTATGCTTGTGATTGTGAATGGGTATTTGAATTTCGTATTTATGCTTGTGAATGGGCAACACTTCTACGGAATTTGATGACCAACAATACGCTTGTGAATGGGTATTTATGCTTCAGAAGTATAGTGATTAGCTTTGTAATTATAGGGGTGATTTAGAAGACCTCTTATGTGTGTATTTTTGGATTCAATTTTGCTTTGACTATAATAGTCTGCTTTTTATTTGTGTATGTAATAGGCCGTCATGGGTTCTAATTGAAAATTTGCAATGCTATTGTAAAGATGTATACAAATTACTTTCTCCTCATTGTTTGTCCCATGGGACTTGTTAATGGTACAATTCATAAATTTTGGTTCTTTGAGATGTTACTTCATTCACTGGTATATATGAATTTGTTATGACAATAAATTGAGATGATCCCCTTTCTGTTATGGCAGCCATTTGATTGGATAAGGAAAACTTTCTTTAAGAAGCAAGAGGAACAAAAATAAAGCTGGAAAGAATTTCTGGTGAATTTGTTTTCCCTGGTCTTGCTGCTGAGTATTTTATTGACAAACACGACCCAATAATGTAGTTTTGTTGCCGGATGTACTGGGGCTTTTTGGAATTGATTCCAGACTATATCATGTATTCAGGCTTTGCTCTTCAGTTTCAGTCACCATTTAATCAAATACTTTTTTTGTGCTCTCTTTTTGTTTCTTCTCACCGTATATTGCATGTGATGGTCACCTTGTGTGTGAATGATTGAAGCCAGCATTGGGTTATCAACATTAAATTCTCTCATTAACATGTCATGAAAACTACTCTATCATGTGAAGTTTTGGAAATTAATAATATGTTCTTACTTCTTTCTATAACCTTGAATGATGCACAATGGACAATTAGCTTAGAGATGCAAGCCTTTTGTGATGGAAGTTTGCTCTTCCGAATTTGCTGTCTTAATCATACCGATGTTGCTATTTTTTGTGGATAAAAATACCGTTGTTGGATAATTGAATAGGCACTTGATTATGCACTGCACTTGTTTAAAATTTTGAATATGAATCTTTTCCTATACAGGAGAGTCTCTAGATAAGAGGAGGAAGTTAGGAAATTGCCTCATTGAGGCCCTTAAACTTGTTATATTTATTATTGGTAAGTTTTTTCACATCTTGTTCTCTTTCCTTTTATTTTTTACATATGTATTTTAACAGATGTCTATCTATAGAACTTGTGAAATACTGTTATCTGTTAATGAAACATTTGAATAGTTCCAATATTATTGATTATGGAACAATCTAGGTGGATAATTCCTTGATGAAAAACCTTGAGCCAGTTAATGAGTAGTCATTTCCAAATGTATTATGTGCTTAAATATCAATGAAGCTAATTCCAGAGAAACTTAATCCTTTATACAAGTTGCATTTGGAGGGTTTAGGTTAAGCATGTGGTGTGCTAAGTTATATTGTTATAATTTGGAAATGAGATTATATTACTTAGTTATAATATACTCATTTTTCTAGCTTTATGGAATGTAAAGCTTGTTACCCCTTATGTTTTTCTTTCCTTTTCTTGATGATGATTTAAAGAGAAGCTTTATAGTTATTTTTCTTGCTATCTCTTTTAGTTCTAATTAGTAATTACTTGTTACATGAGCAATTTACTTTATATATGTAATAGTACTTTATAGTTTCTACTTTCTACCATAGCTCTCTTTACTCCTTTTTTCTTTTTCTTTTTTTCTTACAGGATTTTAAGTATTGATTGAGTTAAAATGTCATCTTCCAAATCATCTAGAGAGAGTTCAAAAAAGAAGAATTCACTTGGAAGTAGATCTGATGTAGGTTGGGAGCATGGAATTGATGTAGACAACAATGGGAAAAAAAGTTAAATGTAAGTATTGTAATAAAGTTATTAGTGGAGGCATTTACAGATTCAAGAATCACTTGGAGTGTACGCGTAAAGATGTAGAGCCATGCACCAGTGTCCCGGATGATGTAAAAAATGAAATGTTAACAATGTTGCTAAAAGTGGCAAAATTATCAGAAATGAAGAGAAAACAAATTCATGGCATTGAAGATTCTGATGATGCTGATGATGAGGTGGAGCAAACAAGGATAAACAAAAAAGAAAGGAATTGCATGGACTTCTTTCTGAAACAAAAAAAAAAAAATTGGTCAAAGTGGAACACGGGCAACGCAAGGTACAATTAACCAATTCATGAAGAAAGATTTGAGAGAAGAATGTAGCCAACAAATTGCTCGTTTTTTCTATACTAGTGCAATTCCATTTAACTGTGCCAAAAATCTAGAGTTTGTGAAGATGCTTTAAGTGGTTGGTCGATATGGATGTAGGCTTAAACCTCCTTCTTATCATGAGCTAAGGGTAACTTGTTTGAAGAAAGAAGTAGCTCAAACAATAGAATTACTTAATGACTACAAAGCTGAATGAAAAAAAACAGGTTGCTCTATTATGTCTGATGCATGGACTGATAGAAAGAGGCGTTCCATATGCAATTTCTTGGTTAATAGCCCTAAAGGAACGGTCTTCTTATCATCTATAGATGCTTCTGATGTATCTAAGACAATCGACAAAGTTTTGGCAATGTTAGATGATATTGTGGAGAAGGTTGGAGAGGAAAATGTTATACAAGTTATTACAGATAATGCTGCAAATTATAAAGCAGCAGGAGAAAAATTGATGGAGAAGAGAAAATGCTTATATTGGACACTTTGTGCTACACATTGCATCGATTTGATCTTGGAAGACTTTGAAAAGAATTTGAAGATCCATCAGGGGACAATTGCAAAAGGAAGGCGAATTACTACATATATTTATTCCAGGACTATACTTATCTAAATTTGGAGAAGATACACTAAAGGGAGGGACTTGATTAGACCTGGTGCAACTCGTTTTGCCACTTCGTATTTGACATTAGGTTGCCTTAGTGAGTTGAAAAGTGCATTGATGATGATGTTCATTTCTAGTCATTGGAAATCATGTAAGTATTTGACCACAAGTGATGGAAAGCGGATTCAACAAGTGGTTTTGGAAGAATGCTATTGTTTTCCTTAAAGCTGCATTTCCCTTGATTAAAGTGCTTAGATTAGTGGATTCTGATGATCAACTAGCTATGGGTTTCATTTATCCAGAAATGGATCGTGCCAAGCAGAAAATTAAAGCAAACTTCAACGATGTGAAGAAAAGGTAATATCACAACTTGTTAGCTATATATATATATATATATATATTCTTTAGTGCTAATTTTAAAGTTTCATTTCTGAATTGAAATCATATTTATTTAATGTAGTTATGAACCTGTCTTCAAGATTATTGACAAGAGATGGGAGCTTCAACTTCATAGACCATTATATGCTGCAACTTATTATTTGAATCCCCATTATCATTATAGTGATAATTTTAAAGTTGATGTCGATGTTAAGATTGTATTATATGGTTGCATAGAGCGTATGGTTTCTAATCTAATAGAAAGGTGTAAGATTGATATGCAGCTTGAAAGATTTAAGGATGCTAAGGGACTATTTGGCATTGAAGCTGCAAGGTTAGCAAGAAACAAAAAAGCTCCAACTAAATGGTGGGATTCATATGGAGATGAATGCCTAGAACTACAATAGTTTGCTATTTGTGTTTTAAGTTTGACTTGTAGTTCTTCAGGTTGTGAGAGGAATTGGAGTGCGTTTGAAATGGTACGATATTGTAGGTCCCAATTAGATTAATCAAGAGGGGGTGAATTGATTAATTACTTAAAATTTCAATTTTTGCAAATCATTCAAATACTCTTGACTAATAAAATGACGTGAACAACAAAAATGAAAAACAATAATGTGCAATAAATAAAATGAGTAGAGAAGAATAGAATGCTTAGAGATTTATAGAGGTTCCGCCTTGAGCGTCAATTCTCTCTTCCAGCTCCACGCCGGGGTCCCGGTTGTCTATATCGGTTGTGTTTCACTATATCAAACAAATTGAAAGTGTACAAAATAAGCCTCTTCAAGGTGAAGTCTCACTGCTGAGTCTTTCTAGCTTCTTCACTAAGCTAATCACTCAAACTACAGTGATGAAACAACTATCAATTCCTTATACAAGAAAGGAATTACAATAACAATGAGGAATATCAAATTTCCTCTATAAATTAGATCACATGTATATGTAAAAAATTTTGCGCTTGAAGATGTATGAGCCTTTTCTTTTCTGTGTGTTTTTTTCTTCTCAGAAGAACGTTCTCTCTATGTTCTTTTTTATTTGAACTGACCACTCCTTTTATGAAGAGAACATAACAGTTACTTTTGAGAATGTAACGTTCATGAAGTTCCACGTGACAAGCTTGAATTTATTTTTGAAATTTTGTATTTCAAAAATAAGTTGAATATGTTGGAGATGATCTGCATTTCGTGATATTTTTGATGAGGATAAGCTTGGATAAATCAGTTTGACCGAGATCTTCTTTGGAGATATTCCTTGGATCAAGTTTGTTGAAGATATCCCTCACATTGTGGAACCTTATCTTGATATCCCATATATTATGGAACCATATCTTCATGTAATAACCATATTTCTTATCCTTATCTTTGTAACTGCTGGATTTCCCAAAATATAGCACAAATATCTAGATTTAAATCTTGATAAAACCTATAATTCTTATATGATCTCACTTTATCATAAAATAAAATCTTTGAATAAATCTTGTAAAAACTTTATGTAAATTAAAAAACCCATGATATAAAATCCAACTTTAGTAAAACACATCAAGTATATTACCCAAATATACTGACCGTGGAGCTAGGCTTGAAATTTATTAAAAAATATCGATATAATGTGCAATAAATAAAATGAGTAGAGAAGAATAGAATGCTTAGAGATTTATAGAGGTTCCGCCTCGAGCGTCAATTCTCTCTTCCAGCTCCACGCCGGGGTCCCGGTTGTCTATATCGGTTGTGTTTCACTATATCAAACAAATTGAAAGTGTACAAAATAAGCCTCTCAAGGTGAAGTCTCACTGCTGAGTCTTTCTAGCTTCTTCACTAAGCTAATCACTCAAACTACAGTGATGAAACACTATCAATTCCTTATACAAGAAAGGAATTACAATAACAATGAGGAATATCAAATTTCCTCTATAAATTAGATCACATGTATATGTAAAAAATTTTGCGCTTGAAGATGTATGAGCCTTTTCTTTTCTGTGTGTTTTTTTCTTCTCAGAAGAACGTTCTCTCTATGTTCTTTTTTATTTGAACTGACCACTCCTTTTATGAAGAGAACATAACAGTTACTTTTGAGAATGTAACGTTCATGAAGTTCCACGTGACAAGCTTGAATTTATTTTTGAAATTTTGTATTTCAAAAATAAGTTGAATATGTTGGAGATGATCTGCATTTCGTGATATTTTTGATGAGGATAAGCTTGGATAAATCAGTTTGACCGAGATCTTCTTTGGAGATATTCCTTGGATCAAGTTTGTTGAAGATATCCCTCACATTGTGGAACCTTATCTTGATATCCCATATATTATGGAACCATATCTTCATGTAATAACCATATTTCTTATCCTTATCTTTGTAACTGCTGGATTTCCCAAAATATAGCACAAATATCTAGATTTAAATCTTGATAAAACCTATAATTCTTATATGATCTCACTTTATCATAAAATAAAATCTTTGAATAAAATCTTGTAAAAACTTTATGTAAATTAAAAACCCATGATATAAAATCCAACTTTAGTAAAACACATCAAGTATATTACCCAAATATACTTGACACGTGGAGCTAGGCCTTGAAATTTATTAAAAAATATCGATATAATGTGCAATAAATAAAATGAGTAGAGAAGAATAGAATGCTTAGAGATTTATAGAGGTTCCGCCTCGAGCGTCAATTTCTCTCCAGCTCCACGCCGGGGTCCCGGTTGTCTATATCGGTTGTGTTTCACTATATCAAACAAATTGAAAGTGTACAAAATAAGCCTCTTCAAGGTGAAGTCTCACTGCTGAGTCTTTCTAGCTTCTTCACTAAGCTAATCACTCAAACTACAGTGATGAAACAACTATCAATTCCTTATACAAGAAAGGAATTACAATAACAATGAGGAATATCAAATTTCCTCTATAAATTAGATCACATGTATATGTAAAAAATTTTGCGCTTGAAGATGTATGAGCCTTTTCTTTTCTGTGTGTTTTTTCTTCTCAGAAGAACGTTCTCTCTATGTTCTTTTTTATTTGAACTGACCACTCCTTTTATGAAGAGAACATAACAGTTACTTTTGAGAATGTAACGTTCATGAAGTTCCACGTGACAAGCTTGAATTTATTTTGAAATTTTGTATTTCAAAAATAAGTTGAATATGTTGGAGATGATCTGCATTTCGTGATATTTTTGATGAGGATAAGCTTGGATAAATCAGTTTGACCGAGATCTTCTTTGGAGATATTCCTTGGATCAAGTTTGTTGAAGATATCCCTCACATTGTGGAACCTTATCTTGATACCCATATATTATGGAACCATATCTTCATGTAATAACCATATTTCTTATCCTTATCTTTGTAACTGCTGGATTTCCCAAAATATAGCACAAATATCTAGATTTAAATCTTGATAAAACCTATAATTCTTATATGATCTCACTTTATCATAAATAAAATCTTTGATAAAATCTTGTAAAAACTTTATGTAAATTAAAAAACCCATGATATAAAATCCAACTTTAGTAAAACACATCAAGTATATTACCCAAATATACTTGACACGTGGAGCAGGCCTTGAAATTTATTAAAAATATCGATATATGTGCAATAAATAAAATGAGTAGAGAAGAATAGAATGCTTAGAGATTTATAGAGGTTCCGCCTCGAGCGTCAATTCTCTCTTCCAGCTCCACGCCGGGGTCCCGGTTGTCTATATCGGTTGTGTTTCACTATATCAAACAAATTGAAAGTGTACAAAATAAGCCTCTTCAAGGTGAAGTCTCACTGCTGAGTCTTTCTAGCTTCTTCACTAAGCTAATCACTCAAACTACAGTGATGAAACAACTATCAATTCCTTATACAAGAAAGGAATTACAATAACAATGAGGAATATCAAATTTCCTCTATAAATTAGATCACATGTATATGTAAAAAATTTTGCGCTTGAAGATGTATGAGCCTTTTCTTTTCTGTGTGTTTTTTTCTTCTCAGAAGAACGTTCTCTCTATGTTCTTTTTTATTTGAACTGACCACTCCTTTTATGAAGAGAACATAACAGTTACTTTTGAGAATGTAACGTTCATGAAGTTCCACGTGACAAGCTTGAATTTATTTTTGAAATTTTGTATTTCAAAAATAAGTTGAATATGTTGGAGATGATCTGCATTTCGTGATATTTTTGATGAGGATAAGCTTGGATAAATCAGTTTGACCGAGATCTTCTTTGGAGATATTCCTTGGATCAAGTTTGTTGAAGATATCCCTCACATTGTGGAACCTTATCTTGATATCCCATATATTATGGAACCATATCTTCATGTAATAACCATATTTCTTATCCTTATCTTTGTAACTGCTGGATTTCCCAAAATATAGCACAAATATCTAGATTTAAATCTTGATAAAACCTATAATTCTTATATGATCTCACTTTATCATAAAATAAAATCTTTGAATAAAATCTTGTAAAAACTTTATGTAAATTAAAAAACCCATGATATAAAATCCAACTTTAGTAAAACACATCAAGTATATTACCCAAATATACTTGACACGTGGAGCTAGGCCTTGAAATTTATTAAAAAATATCGATATAATGTGCAATAAATAAAATGAGTAGAGAAGAATAGAATGCTTAGAGATTTATAGAGGTTCCGCCTCGAGCGTCAATTCTCTCTTCCAGCTCCACGCCGGGGTCCCGGTTGTCTATATCGGTTGTGTTTCACTATATCAAACAAATTGAAAGTGTACAAAATAAGCCTCTTCAAGGTGAAGTCTCACTGCTGAGTCTTTCTAGCTTCTTCACTAAGCTAATCACTCAAACTACAGTGATGAAACAACTATCAATTCCTTATACAAGAAAGGAATTACAATAACAATGAGGAATATCAAATTTCCTCTATAAATTAGATCACATGTATATGTAAAAAATTTTGCGCTTGAAGATGTATGAGCCTTTTCTTTTCTGTGTGTTTTTTTCTTCTCAGAAGAACGTTCTCTCTATGTTCTTTTTTATTTGAACTGACCACTCCTTTTATGAAGAGAACATAACAGTTACTTTTGAGAATGTAACGTTCATGAAGTTCCACGTGACAAGCTTGAATTTATTTTTGAAATTTTGTATTTCAAAAATAAGTTGAATATGTTGGAGATGATCTGCATTTCGTGATATTTTTGATGAGGATAAGCTTGGATAAATCAGTTTGACCGAGATCTTCTTTGGAGATATTCCTTGGATCAAGTTTGTTGAAGATATCCCTCACATTGTGGAACCTTATCTTGATATCCCATATATTATGGAACCATATCTTCATGTAATAACCATATTTCTTATCCTTATCTTTGTAACTGCTGGATTTCCCAAAATATAGCACAAATATCTAGATTTAAATCTTGATAAAACCTATAATTCTTATATGATCTCACTTTATCATAAAATAAAATCTTTGAATAAAATCTTGTAAAAACTTTATGTAAATTAAAAAACCCATGATATAAAATCCAACTTTAGTAAAACACATCAAGTATATTACCCAAATATACTTGACACGTGGAGCTAGGCCTTGAAATTTATTAAAAAATATCGATATAAAAATTAGAACAAATTTGGAAAAAAATTCATGACAGGCATGGAAGGTTCTGAAGAACTTCTGAAGTAAAACTTGTCAACAGTTTCTCTGTTATACAGTTCTGAAAGTGCTTCTGAACAACCTGTCAACTGTTCTGCTATTGTAAGGTTCTGAAAGTGCTTCTGAAAGTAACACGAGAACTACGGATACACTACACAACTCTAAATACCTTCTGTCAGAACAAAAATAGTGTATCACCTGTGAAGTTTCTACAAGCTTCTTCACTTAAGCTAATTTACTACTATCAAACAACGTGATGAAACAACTTACACATATTCCTTATTACAAACAAAAGGAACTTAACAATTTCCACTTTTGAGATACAAAATCCCTATAAAATAACAAATATGAAAAACTTTCGTTGAAGCTAAAGCATTTTTTTCGAGATGCTTTTAAAAATCATTATAAAGCAGAATTCTCTATATCATTCTTTTTTTTGAACTGCCAGATAATCTCCTTTTATGAAAAAAAAAAATAAAAAGTCTTTAACTTTTCAAAATAAAAAAATTATACAAGAATAGTTTCTGATCTTGTAACACTTGAAGTAGAAATTTGAATTTGTAAGTTGAATTTTGGGTGAATTGATAATCGTGATATTTGTGCAGAGTGAACTTTGGAAATTTTGATAAGAATCTCTTGGATATTCCTGAAGACTTGTGTGATAGATATCCTCCTTGGAGTCAATATCTTGAAAATTAGTGGAACAACTCCTATCTTCTACTAATAACAAATTGTCAAAAGCATATCACTTTGTAATAGATCTGGATTGCATATCGCACTAAATATCAATTAGAAATCTTGTGATGAAATCATAAATTTTCATATGAATTTTCATAAATAAAAGAATATAGAATTTGTAATAATCCACCTTTATGTAATAAAACAACCTTGAAAATAAACTTCATCTTAGTTTAAAAATCATGCCAGTTAAGTTCCAAATTAGTATCTAGACACATGGATAGCCTTTGAAATTTACTCAATATAGTCTTCTATAGTTAAGTTGTCAAAATTCTGGAAAAACTCCTTCTGAACAGGTTCGAAGAACTTCAAGAAGAACATTCTTTCACATGCCTTTATGGACAATGTGACCATCATTTGATACAAACACTTAAGCAACTATCGCTATTGTAAAGGTCTGAAAGTGCTTCTGAAAGGTTAACACGAGAACTACGGATACACTACACAACTTCTGAAATACCTTCTGTCAGAACAAAAATAGTTTGTATAACACCTTTGAAGTTTCTAAACAAGCTTCTGTCTCTTTGTTTAATTTAGAGAAATTCACTTACTATCTTCTGAAACAACTTCTGACAAGCTCAAACATACGTTACACATTATTCCTCTTTTGTTAACATCAAAACTAAATTAGAGAACTTAACATTCTCCCCCTTTTTGATGATAACAAAACACCATTAGATAAACAAAATAGAAACAACTTTCATGTTCAAGCAAACATATATTTATAACAGAAAAGCATCATAAACACAATAGAACCATTAATAAAGCATTGAATTCTCTATAGTACCATTCTCCCCTTTTTGTTAACAGCAAAAGGGATAACTCTCCCTTAATCTATGCATAAAAAAAAAAATAAAAGAAGTCTTTTACAACTTGTTTTCAAAAAAAAAAAAAAAATTAATACAAGAACTAAGATTTTCTGGATCTTGTAACTCGAGAAGTAGAGGAAATGGTGGAAGGTTTGGTAGAGGAAGGTTTTTTTGGTGAAGTATCCAAGTCGATGATATGTGTGCCAGAGTGAACATAATCTGGAAATTTGGTGGATAAGAACAGCTTGATTTCTCCATGAAGACTTGTGATAGATTAAGATGTTTTATCCGTCTTGGAGTCCAAAGTCTTGAAAGAGTTAGTGACTGAATCTCCTATCTTCCTCACTTGAGAGACAAACTTGTCAAAAGCAATCACATTGTTAGATAGATCTTGCTTGACTCTCGCACTAAACTCATCATAGAGAATTCTATAGTGATGGAGATCAGTAAGCATTTTCTCAGAATTTTTCTTAATATCAGAAAGAATATCAGAAGTTTGTTTAACTTGTAACTCCATCGCTTCTAGTCTCCTAAGATCAGACCGTTGAAGAACTGAAACTTCATCTGTCAAAGCTGTCTTAACTAAATCTGATAGCTCATGTTTCAAAGCTTCTTGCATAACATTCTTCATTTGTTCTAGATCAACATTGGATGTAGCTTCTTTTGTTCCACTCTTTCCAGCCTCATCATCATATGGTTGCTTTCTATAGTCTGTTCCAAGCTCTGTTCTAGGTTCTGAAACTCCTTCTTGAACAGGTATCGAAGAAGTTCCAAAAGGAACAATTCTTTTCACATGCCTTTGATGGACAAAATGTGCACCATCATTTGCATACCATAAACAATCTTTAACAAATATCGACATATGATGAAAAACTTCTTTACCTATCCTCTTTAACTTAATAGGTTCAGAAGAGCTGGTAGGCAAAAAAATTCCTTTAAACACAAACAACCGCATGAGTACATTCCCAAATACCAAACTTTCTTTATTTCTCCATATTTGATCAATGACTCTAGAAGCCATGTCCACATTCTTTCTATTAATCATCGCATAGATAATTTGAGCATGTTCTATGGACATTAAAGTAGAACTGCCCTTCCTTGGACATATACATTCAACAATAATCTTGTGTATGATTCGAGGAAACAACTCGAAATTAATAACCATTTCTTCTTTTCCATAATCCATTTGTAAGCCTCCATTAATAGCTGCAAAAAGATCATTCCTAGGCATGTTTGTAATCTCTACATCATCATTTACATCATGTAAGTGTAGACATTTAATTACATCTTCCATAGAAATTGTAATGTCTTGATCACATACCTTGGAAACTAAAACATTCCCTTCCGAAAGACTTAGACTTCCATAAAATTCTTTCACACACTCGCCATAAACTAGAACTTGAGTAGAGCAAAGTTCCATGCATCTTATGGGTTCTAAAAGTTCATTCCAGTAAAATCCATTACTTGTAAAGAAATTAAAATCCACAAAACTACAAGAACACACCTCGTTTTTCTTCCTTCGAAGAGATTTTGAAATTGAGGGTTTCAGACTTGGTACATTCCTTTGTTTTGTTTGCTTCTTGGCTGTTTTCTTAGACGAAGAGGTTTCTTGAGTAACCTTTTCTTTTCCTTTTGAAGATGATGCAACCCGTTTTCTTTTGGAAATTTTCTTGGAATCGATGACGGATTCGGAGTCAGGGGAACTTGGATTCTCCTCTATTGAAGGTTCTTGAGGTTTTTCCGAAGAATCTGAAGATTCATCATGAATCACTAAAGGCTTTTTGGAGGGTTTTGTTTTGAAAGATTTTTGTTTGAGACGTTCTGAAGATTTAAGCGCCATTGGAGTCACAATGAGAGAGAAGGAAAATAGAGAGAGAGAGAGCAGATTGCGAGAGAAAAAATAGGGAAAGAAGGAAACGAATGAAGAGAAATATATATATATATATATATTTATATTATATGAATAAAGATTTTCTAATATTGAAAGTTTCGGGGGAAAAGAAGAAAAAAAAATTCAAAAAGGGTTACAAATTCCCAATTCATTTCTAATAAATTCAAAATTTACCTTTTCAAGAGGTTTAGTAAAAGTTTCTGCAAATTGATTATCGGTTGGCACAAATTCAACATTTATATGTCCATTATGCACATGATCTCTAATAAAATGATGTCTAATTTCTATGTGCTTTGACCTAGAATGATGCACCGGATTTTTTGTCAAATTTATTGCACTCGTGTTGTCACATTTAATTGGCACAGTTTTAAAATTTATTCAATTGTTGTTTTATCCATAAAACCTGTGCACAACAATTACCAATAGAAACATATTCAGCTTCAGCTGTGGATAGAGCAACAGAATTTTGTTTTGTAGAAGACCAAGAAATTAATTTATCACCTAGGAATTGACAAGTACCAGATGTGCTTTTTCTATCAATTTTACAACCAGCATAATCTGCATCAGAATATCCTATTAAATAAAAAATTTGATTTTTAGGATACCAGATGCCCAAATTTGAAGTATTAACTAGGTATTTGAAAATTCGCTTTACAACTGATAAATGAATTTCTGTTGGTGCAGCTTGAAATCTAGCACACAAACACACACTGAACAAAATATCAGGTCTTGATGTAGTCAAGTACAATAAAGAACCTATAAGGCTCTTATAAAGTTTTTCACTTACCTTCTATCCATTTGAGTCAAAGTCTAACCTTGTTGAAGTACTCATAGGTGTTGTAACCTTTTTGTAGCCATCATATCCAAATTTCTTCAATATTGTTTCGTGTATTTTTCTTGATGAACAAAGATTCCTTCTTTCGTTTGTTTTATTTAAAGCCCCAAAAAGAATGTCAATTCTCCCATCATTGACATTTCAAATTCTGCCTGCATGGTCTTAGCAAATTCTTGACACAACAATTCTTTAGTAGATCCAAAGATAATATCATCCACATATATTTGTACAACCAAGATATCATTATCAAAAGTTTTCAAGAATAAAGTAGTGTCAACTTTTCCTCTATGAAAACCTTTAGAGATAAAAAACATACTCAATCTTTCATACCAAGCTCTTGGAGCTTATTTCAAACCATATAGTGCTTTATTTAATTTAAAAACATAATCTGATTTGAAAGGATCTTCAAATCCAGGTGGTTGTTCTACATAAACTTCTTCCTTTATAAAACCATTAAAAAATGCACTTTTTACATCCATTTGAAAAACTTTAAAATCCTTATAAGATGCATATGCAAGCATCAACCGTATTGCTTCTAGTCTAGCAACAAGTACATATGTTTCATCAAAATCTATTCCTTCTTGTGAATAACCTTTAGCTACCAATCTTGCTTTATTTCTTATAATTTTACTGTCTTCATCTAATTTATTTTTAAACACCCATTTAGTTCCAATTATAGACTTTCCTCTAGGTCTAGGAACTAAGTTCCATACATTGTTTCTTTGAAATTGATTTAATTCTTCTTGCATAGAGATAATCCAATTATCATCATTTAAAGCTTCTTCCATATTACTAGGTTCAATTTCGGATAACAACACAAAATGATTTTCAAGATTTTGTAAATTAGCTCTTGTTTTAACACCAGATTGAACATTACCTATTATTTGATCAGAAGGATATGCAGACTTATACCTCCAAGCTTTAGAAGCTTCTTGTTTAGATCTTACAACTTCTGAAGTACCTTCTGTATTTGCCTCTGAAATAGGTTCTAGATGACCAGATCCTCGAGTGTTAACAGCAGGTGCTTCTGACTTAGGTTCTGAACTAGTTTCTGCTTTAGGATTGGAGTCCTTTTCTTCATCAGAATCAACATCCTTTAAATCCTCAATAAATTTAACATCTATTGATTCTTCAATAGTTTTTGATGATTTATTGAAAACACGATAAGCACGACTATTTAGAGAATATCCTAAGAAAATAGCTTCTTCAGATCTTTCATCAAACTTACTAAGGTTGAGAGGATTCTTTTTCACAAAGCATTTAGATCCAATGATATGAAAATATGAAACGTTAGGTTTCTTACCTCGAAACATCTCACAAGCAGTCTTTGATGTCATGGGTCGAATGAAAACTCTATTGATGATATAGCAAGCTGTAGAAACTGCTTCTGCCCAAAAATACTTAGCAATGCCACTTTCATTTAACATAGATCTAGTCATCTCTTGTAAAGTTCTATTCTTGCGTTCCACTACTCCATTTTGTTGAGGAGTGTATGGAGTTGAAAAATTATGAGATATACCATGTTCTTCACAAAAATTTTAAAAACTTGCATTTTGAAATTCTGTTCCATGATCAGTTCGAAGACTAATTATGGAAACTCCCTTTTCATTTTGTATTTGTTTTGCAAATTTTTGAAAAGAATCAAAAGTATCTCTTTTGTGTCGCAAGAATATAACCCAAGTGTATCTTGCAAAATCATCAACAATAACAAGTTCATATTTGCTTCCCCCATGCTTAAGAGTCTAGTAGGTCCAAAAAGATCAAGATGCAATAATTCAAGTGGTCTCTTAGTTGAGATTACATTTTTACTTTTATGAGAGACAGAAACCATTTTATTCTTTAAGCAAGCATCACATTTCACATCTTGTTTAATATTTATCTTAGGTAATCCTTTAATAATATCTTTTTTAGATAATTTTTCTAAATGATTAAAATTAACGTGTCCTAGTCGTTTATGCCAAGCAAAAACATGATCATTCAAGGAAATTAAACAACAAGCATTATTGATTTCAGCTGGTTTTATGAGATAGATATTTCTTTTCCTAATTCCTTCAAATAATCTTTCATCATTTTCATTAAAAGCATAGCACTTGTCTTGATCAAAAATCATTTTATATCCTTTATCACATAACTGACTAATACTAAGTAGATTATGTTTTAAGCCTTGCACAAGATATACATTTTCAATGAGAAAAGTAGGCATACCAATCGTTCCAGTGGCAATTATTTTACCTCTACTATCATCTCCAAACTTTACATATCCTTTTTCTTCCCAAGTTATGCTATTGAACAATGAAGCATCTCCAGTCATATGTCTAGAACATCCACTATCCAAATACCATGTTCCTCTTATTTTAGCTTCATGTTCCTGCACAAATAAAAAGGTATAACAGAAGTTAAATTAGTCTCTGGTATTTCTTCTTTTAACATTATTTGTATTCGAAATGTACTTTTTGCTGTCGGATTCATCACTTAAGACTTGTTTAGCTTTAACAAAAACTATATTTTGATTTGATTTTGAACTCGAACCATGCTCATATCCTAATCCATGTTTTTCATTTGAGACTCTTTGTGAAGAAATTAGCATGGTCAATTTCTTGTCACTTTTATCAAATTTCTTAAAGGAAGTTTTCAACGACTTAGATAGATCATCAATCTTTACCTTCATGTCACTTGTTTCTACTTCAAGTAGATGATTTTCTATTCTTAATTTTCAATACTCACATGCATGGATTCATTTTCTTGTTTCAGGATATCATTTTCATTCGCAAGTAAAGTATTTGTTTGCTTTAATGCTTCCTTTTCATTCTTAAGAGCTTTTATTTCGTTTTCATACTTAGCTAATTTTGTATCAGCTCTTTTTAGTGCCTTTAATAGTTTACTCATTTCTACTAGCATATCAGTATCAGTTACATCTTCATTAGATTCAGAGTGTACCTCAGAATTAGCCATTAGACAAAGATTTGCCTCATCCTCTTCTTCTTCTGAATCTTCTGAATTTGTTTTTGTGTCCTCTAAATCACTCCACGTTGCTAGCATTACACGACTTTTCTTTTTATAATTTTCCATTTTCTTGATCAGTGTTGGACATTCATATTTGATGTGTCCTGGCTTTTTGCATTCATAACATTAAATCTCCCTTTTCTCTTTCTTCTTTTCTTTCTCCTTGTAAGCTTTTCCTGCATCATTATCTTATATTCAGTACTTTTCTTGAAAACACTAAATTTCTTACCTCTTTGCTTCTTGAGCAGCTTGTTGAGTCTACGTGCTAGAAGACTGATGTCCTCTTCTTTCTCATCGTCGCTATCATCTGTTTTAGTTTCATTTTGCTTTATTTCCTTGACTTTAAACGCAATTCCTTTGGTGCTGTCTTCTCCTCTTTGCGTGGTTTTTATGTGAGACTCATATGCCATGAGCTTTTCTCTCAATTGACTGAGAGTTAGCTTGTTTAGGTCTTGAGCTTCTTCTATAGCAGTTTTCTTTGCATCTCAAGATGGTGGCAATATCCTCAGCATTTTCCTCACAAGATCTGGATCTGGAAGTTTCTTTTCAAGTGATGCAAGCTCATTTGTAATAGCTGTAAACTTGCTGAAAGCATCTTTGACATTTTCATTAGACTTAAACTTAAATAATTCATACTGTTGAATTAAGGCATTTATCTCGGTTTCCTTGATGGTATTAGTCCCTTCATATGTATCGGGTAGGATATCCCAAATCTCCTTTACACTTGCACACGATGATATCAAATAGAACTCTGATGGAGCAATAGTAGTCAATAACAAATTTTTTGCTTTGTTGTTCTTCTCGATAATTTTCTTCTCGAAATCTGATAAGGTTGAATTTCCGTTCAAGGTGATCACATTGTCCCTAAGTGAAATGACCTGCCATGAATCATAATAATTAGCTTTAATATAAGTTTCCATACGCATATTCCAATATGAGAAGTTTGAGCCATCAAAGTAAGGAGCTCGATTAATTGCAACATTATTTTCAACCATTTTGGATCACTCAAAATAGACGAGTCCTGCTCTGATACCAATTGTTGGTCCCAATTAGATTAATCAAGAGGGGGTGAATTGATTACTCACTTAAAATTTCAATTTTTGCAAATCATTCAGAAACTCTTAACTAATAAAATGACGTGAACAACAAAAATGAAAAACAATAATGTGCAATAAATAAAATGAGTAGAGAAGAATAGAATGCTCAGAGATTTATAGAGATTCCGCCTCGAGCGTCAGTCCTCTCTTCTAGCTCCACGCCGGGGTCCCGGTTGTCTATACCGGTTGTGTTTCACTATATCAAACAAATTGAAAGTGTACAAAATAAGCCTCTTCAAGGCGAAGTCTCACTGCTGAGTCTTTTTAACTCTTTACTAAGCCAATCACTCAAACTACAGTGATGAAACAACTATCAATTCCTTATACAAGAAAGGAATTACAATAACAATGAGGAATATCAAATTTCCTCTATAAATTAGATCACATGTATATGTAAAAAATTTTGCGCTTGAAGATGTATCGGCCTTTTCTTTTTCCTGTGTTTTTTTCTTCTCAGAAGAACGTTCTCTCTATGTTCTTTTTTATTTGAACTGACCACTCCTTTTATGAAGAGAACATAACGGTTACTTTTGAGAATGTAACGTTCATGAAGTTCCACGTGACAAGCTTGAATTTATTTTTGAAATTTTGTATTTCAAAAATAAGTTGAATCTGTTGGAGAGGATCTGCATTCCGTGATATTTTTTATGAGGATAAGCTTGGATAAATCAGTTCGATCGAGATCTTCTTTGGAGATATTCCTTGGATCAAGTTTGTTGAAGATATCCCTCACATTGTGGAACCTTATCTTGATATCCCATATATTGTGGAACCATATCTTTATGTAACAACCATATTTCTTATCCTTATCTTTGTAACTGCTGAATCACCCAAAATATAGCACAAATATCTAGATTTAAATATTGATAAAACCTGTAATTCTTATATAATCTCACTTTATCATAAAATAAAATCTTTGAATAAAATCTTGTAAAAACTTTATGTAAATTAAAAAACCCATGATATAAAATCCAACTTTAGTAAAACACATCAAGTATATTACCCAAATATACTTGACACATGGAGCTAGGCCTTGAAATTTATTAAAAACTATCGATATAAAAATTAGAACGAAATCTGGAAAAAAATTCGTGATAGGCATGGAAGGTTCTGAAAGAACTTTTGAAGCAAAACTTGTTAACAACTCTCCTATTGTATAGGTTCTGAAAGTGCTTCTGAAACAAACCTGTCAACTGTTCTCCTATTGTAAAGGTTCTGAAAGTGCTTCTGAAAGGTTAACACGAGAACTACGGATACACTACACAACTTCTGAAATACCTTCTGTCAGAACAAAAATAGTTTGTATAACACCTTTGAAGGTTCTGAACAAGCTTCTGTCTCTTTGTTTAATTTAGAGAAATTCACTTACTATCTTCTGAAACAACTTCTGACAAGCTCAAACATACGTTGCACATTATTCCTCTTTTGTTAACATCAAAACTAAATTAGAGAACTTAACAGATATAAATAGTTCTTTTATTCAATTTTATATATTATTAATTATTAAGATTATGAATCTTATAAAGTTATGTATAACATTTTTCATTTTCAGGTCCATACCAAAAAGAGGAATAGGCTGCATCAACAAAAGATGAATGATTTAGTCTTTATAATGCATAACTTGAAATTAAGAAATAGGAAAGAAAGATGAATTGTTGACACTGACACTTCTACTTTCAATGTTGAAGATCTCTCATCTAATGATGAATGGATAGTTAAAGAAGAAAATGTATTTGACTCATCAAATGAGAATGAAGGTCAAGGTATGTTGCATATCTTTCCAAGTGCAAGGGATGAAGATAAAGATGATGCGGAGGAGGACGAAATTGGTGCTTATGTTAATTTGGAGAGTCCTATCAGTAAGTCCCTAATCCCAAATGATTTGGACCTTCATGATATTGATAATGTTGAAGCTGAAATGCAAATAGGAACTTCAAAAAATTTGGAATTAGAGGATATGGAAATCATTGGTAGCAGTACACCTTATGAAGATGTTGACATTGATGAAGAAGATCATGAAGATGCAAATGATGATGATGATATAGATGAGAGAGATGGTGGAAATTGTGATGATTTATTTTAGTTCTTGTTTTGTAATATGATTTATGATTTCATAACTTTTATTGAGACTTTTGGTTGATTATTTTTATGGTTAATTATTTATATTATGCAACTTCTGCTTGATTATCTATATTATGACTTTTATTGTGATTTATGACCCAATTCTATGCTGAAATTTTTAATTTATATTATCCATTATATTTTTTAATGATTATTGTAAGTAAATTTTTAATATTTAAAGGTTATTTTATAAATGTTGTAAAAACCTACGTTTTTACGTTTCGTTTCTACGGACTTCCTAACGATTCTACGTAAAATCGTGATTTTGACAACCATGCTTAGTACACATTTTTCTCAGTTTAATGCATGTATGTAAATATGATGCATTTATCACGCATATGCTTAAAATAAAAGGGCCAACAATTGATTAATGACATAATATTAAAACTTTATTTTTATTAATATTGAAAATTTGGAGTTCGATACTTGAAACATGAAAAAAAAAAAGAAAAATACAATACTAATCTAGTTCCTAGTCCTCTTCTTCTTCTGCTGCATAGGTGCCGGTTTTCTGCTGATGATGGCTTCTAGCTCTTTGACTCTAGCTTGGGTTTTCTCTAGCTGAGCTTCTAAGGCCTTGTTTCTTTGATCATACTCTTTGAATCTGCCCTTCCAAACATCCTTTTTGTGGTTTGCAGCCTCAAAGTATACTTCCATCCGAGCCTTGACTTGTTCCAAGTAGGTTCTCAGTTCTAGACCTACCTTGTCTGGCTCGGGTTGGGTGACATCTGAGACTTGATATGCCCTTTCTCCTGTCTGATATAGCTGGTGGATCATGAGATCCCTGGTGACTCAATGTTTACCCACTTCTCCATCTAGGTCTCCGAGGTCTATGTTGGGACTCTCAATCTGGGCTTCCTATAGGGCTTTGACCTCCGCCAGTTTAGCAAACTTCTTGGCTACTAGCAGGCTTGGATCCTGGTATTCAAATGTGATCCCTTCCAACGATGGCCTGTAAACTATATCTTGGATGGTACTGAACTGATGAACCACCGAGTTTGGATTATATCTTATGCACCAGTTGATACTGATTAGAGGAACAACCTGAAGATTTCTGTAGGTTAGGATGACTTTGTTGCAGTGACTCAATCTAGCGGTCTAGAGGATGTCATTGGAACCGAAACTCTTGAGTACCTTTACCCAACTATGGCTGGTAAGGTCGTCGAGTAACTTTATCTTTTCTAGGCAGGAATCCACAAGGTCTACTTGTTGAGCTAGTGATTTCCGGATCATGTTCAATCCGAAACATTTAAGATGACTCATAAACCAGATTAGGATGAGGTTGATGTTTGAGCGAAGGATCCCGTGGCCTTTCTTCTTGATAAAGTTTAGGTTCTGGATCTGTTCAGCCAGTAGAGCCGGGATATAAGATTTCCCTTCCAAGAATTGGGCCACCAGCTCTGCGACTCTGTAATGGATATAAAAGGTTCTAGTAGGGAAGAGTATGGTGGCAAAGGCTGTAAGGATGAAAACGTACACCCTTTTCTGTTTATAACTCTTGGGATCCCCGCATAATATATCCTTCTTGTTCCCATCATCATTCCAGGCTATGAACCAAGCTTCTAACTCGTCCATCCGTATGCAGTACTCGTTGTAGTTTGCCAAAGCCTAATTGACTGCTGTCTTGCGAATACCTAAAAGTCTGCTGAAAATACCAGCCGACCCAGCCTCAAGATCTGGCACTTA
This sequence comes from Laguncularia racemosa, assembly GCA_037954665.1. NCBI lineage: Eukaryota > Viridiplantae > Streptophyta > Magnoliopsida > Myrtales > Combretaceae > Laguncularia > Laguncularia racemosa. The sequence goes on along the minus strand of JBBMOL010001569.1, from coordinate 12,259 downwards.
TACCTTGCTGGTTAATGATAGGGCCTGCAGAAGTTGAGTGTATTCTTCCAGAGTGGGAGTGATCTCATGTGGTCTAATAAAGAAAGTCGCAGGTTTGATTTCCTATAGATGGAAGATAGCCCGAATTAGGGGTAAGTTCATTTCCATCTTCATTAGTGATAGGATGGGCCTTATCTTTTGCTGGATGAAGGCTGGTTCTTCGGGGTTGTATAGAGTAAACCAATGGTTCGGTACCAATTTGGATCCAGATGTTTGCAAACCCGGATTTCTTTGCGGAGGAGGCGGTCGATTGTGGGATTAGCCATCTATTACAATAAGAATTTTCCAATTACACAGAATTTTACAAAGTACAAATGATGCTATTACAGGTAAATGCATCTGAACTCCTAGAAAAGGAACAAAAGAATTATATCATTAATCAATTGTCGGGCCATGCCTTCATGTATGCAAATAGGTGGGTTCTAATAGGTCCCCAAGCTCTATGGCCTCCTGCATTCTCGAAGAAATAGATCTCAGGCCATATCGAAGTATTAGGTGGGGTGGCCTAATTAGTCCCGAATGGTGATCATATCACTTCACCCGAAACCTACACAATGGCACCCCGTCCTAGGGTTCTAAGATGACCTAGGTTTGACCGTATCTACTCACACGATTACATGCATGCAGACTTAATAGTAGCAAAAATACATAAACCCTAAATTTCATTAAATCCCTAAAAGCTTAGCATCAGTAGTATAACAATCAAGAGATATTTTGGAAATGGTGATTTCAGAAGATTTAAGTGGCAAGCTTACTCGACACTCCCCAGCGGAGTCGCCATTCTATTGAGTCTAATTTTTAAAATTTTTCACTAAATTCTTAATCCGATCTGTACTAAGCTTTATGCTCATCTAATATAAATCATCGACTTGAACTAGGAACTTTATTTTATTTTGGAGTCGCCACCCAACTGAAGTTGGGAAAAATTATTGAATTAGAACTAATTGAGTAGATTAATCATAATTTGGACAACTGGTCGACGAGATTTCCTCTTCTCATTTTTATAAAAGAGGGAAAGAAAACCAGAGTTTTTGAATTTGGGGCTAACCTATTAAAATCTTAAAGTTACCACCTTATCCTTCTAAAATTTGAACCATATTCTAATATTTTTTTTCTTATTTTATTACTATTTATTCTATTTTATTTTGTTATTTTTTTATTTTATTTTATTTATTGATCAAAACAAACTTATTCTAATTTGGAAAATGATTTTTTTTGTTCTTTTTAGAGTTGCCCCATAAGAGTATTTACGTACCTGCTATTTAGGATTAAACAAACTGTAGTTCGCTTTTTACGAAAAGCTTTAGTAGGTTCATTAATTCTAATTATGAAAACACCTCGGGTTTACGTTTATTTATCACTTTTAGCATTTTGGAAAAATCTAAGCCTAAGCTTTATTATTTTACTTTTTGAAAAAAAATTAATTTAATTGAAGGAAAAACCAACTTTGGATTTATTTTGAAAGAAAAAAGGATTTTTCTAAGTGACAAAAATAATTCATCATTTTTATATCCCTTCTATTTAATCTTAATTTTATTATTTTATTATTTTTTATTATATTATTATTTTTTTATTTTTCAATTGTCTTCATTAATTTAAATATTTTTTTATTATTTTATATATATTTTTAATTTTCTAATATTATTTTTTATTTCGTTTTAAAAGTATCAAACTAAACATAAAAAATACCAAAATTCTAACATTTTTCCTACTATTATTTTTATTTTTTTTTGAATTATAAATAAATAAATAAAATAAAAAACGGAAAAATCTGACTTACCTAGGTCTGGGTGCGGTTTGCGGGTTGGGGCGGATCACGGCGGTTGGAGGGTTTTTGATGGTGATGTTCCGACAGTTTTTGTGGATGTTTGAAGGCGGCTTCCAAGCTTTTAGGGGGTGGGGAAACTAACTGTAGTGGTGGATTTCTTTAGAAATGCCTCTAGGTGGTGGTTTGGTGCTTGGTCGGCGATTGCGGCTTGGAGGAACTCCGGCGAGACTTCAAACTCTCCTATTTTCCCTCTTTTCTCTCTTTTGATTTGTGCTATAGCTTCCCCACATCGTGCTCTATTTATAGGCTCTCAAAACTAATCTTGATAAGCTCGAATCTTCCTCGCCGTTGAGACCCATCCTCATCCTTTTTGTTTTTTGTTTTCGATTCGTGTTTATATTTGATTTTTGTTAAGATTAATGTTAATTTGATGGTGTTTATCCTATTTTAGTTAAAAATCTACTAGATTTGTGCAAAAAAATCAAATCAAAACAGCCGGATTTGATTTTTCCACTGTCGGCGCCGATCTCGGACAGAGGTAGGAGATGATCACGCGCTCGGCGCATGCGCTTCTTTCGTCCAATCAGCTGTCGACATGTGGCCCAAGGAGGAAAAAAAACAAAACGTGGATCTGCTTCCCCTGCGATTCGAACTCGTGACCGAGCGCCCCCCCCTCGCACGTCTTAGGCCATGGTTTGAACTAGCTGGGCTAGCCCATTTTCTCGTTTTTTTTATTAAACGCAATTTGCATATATGCATTGCATTTTTTATTATTTTTATATTATTTTGAAATTCTAAAATTTTTTAAAAATTATTTAACTCCTTTTATTATTATTTCTACCATTATTTTCCAAAATTGGGATATTTTTCCTTTTTCTTTTATTTTTCCTAAAGTTGAAAAAAATGAAAAAAATTGTAAAAATGAAGAAAATTGTAAATTGAACATTATTGATGATTAGGGGCAAAAATGGGGTGTTTACAGGACCTCTTTCCCATTTTAGATCTTTCACTTCATGGGGAAGTTTGATAAAAAGGGACCTAACACGGTGTATATTGGCAGAGCAAAAATGTAGTGGACTACAGAATTGGAGTAGTTGGCTAAGGAAAGGGTCTTGTGTTTTCTTGAAGATATCGGTTACGTAAATATTACAAACATTCGGTGATGCGTGAACCCTAGGTATGTTAAACCTAGAACCCGGCGATCGCAACTGAAATCAAATCTCAAGGAACGTCTCGAACAAGTAGAATGGAACTAGACCCCAATCACACCTGTTGACTGAAATCTAATTTATCAAAAGGAATTTCCCCAATCAATTTCGTTTGAAGAAATCCAAAGGGAGTTCTTTCGCAAAGAACAAGGGAGGGTTTTCTTTTCAAAGAAAAGATATGTTTTTTTCAATAATTCAATAATGATGATGGGTGTGCTGACCCCCTACTCAATGATATAAGGGTATCACACAACCAAAAATAAAAACCTAAGTTGCCTAACATAGCTTGCGGCCTTATCTTCTTATGGACTGAAACATCTAATCAATTATGCTAAAATACAAACTAAACAAATTCACAAATAACAAAACTGGAATCAATTGTTCCCTTTTTGGTTTAATAAAAAATATATCTATTCTAAGACTTTAAAATCCTTGCATCCCTCCATGGAAACGTGAACCAAATTGATAGGTGTTGGTTCTCCTTGCTTGTAATTTGTTTCTTTAGCTTGTAGGTCCATAACTAGTCCTTGTAAGGCGTTATTCATCCTCTTAGCTCTAGCTCGGGTCATTGAGCCTCCAATACCTTGCAATGGATCTTGGGATTTTGGTTCCGTCCTCTTAGATGCTAGATGATCCTCATCATTCCCTCCTTCCTCAAAAAGATTTGCCCTTAAATCACCTGCATCATAAAGAGTAAGATCAAAACATTAAAGGTTGCGCTTACATTACCATAGTGGCTTGGCAAGTCCATCTTGTAAGCGTTGTCATTGATACGCTCCATGACTTGGAAAGGTCCATCTCCCCTTGGATGCGATTTGGACTTTCGCTGTTATGCAAATTTTTCCTTTTGCCAGTGCACCCAAACCCAAACTCCTGGATGAAACACAGTTTTGATATGTCCTTTATTGGCCTGACGAGCATAGTGCTCATTTTTCTTTTCAATGTTAGCTCGGACCTGTGTATGTAATTCCTTAACAAATTTTGCCTTTTTCGTTCCATCAAGATCAATAAATTCATTAGTAGGCAAAGGCAATATATCCAATGAGGTCAAGGGATTAAAACCATACACAACCTTAAATGGAGAATATGATGTAGTGGAATGTGCTATCCTATTGTATGCAAATTCTATATGAGGTAAACATGTTTCCCATTGTTTCAAGTTTTTATTAAGCACAACACGCAATAATGTTGAAAGTGTCCTATTGACTACTTCCGTCTAGTCATTAGTTTGAGGATGTGCCACAGTGAAAAATAATAACTTTGTGCCTAGCCTATTCCAAAGAGTACGCCAAAAGTGGCTAAGAAATTTCATATCTCTATCACTTACAATGGAGTTAGGCAAACCATGTAACCGTACAATCTTCCTAAAGAACAAATCAGTGATATGTCGTGCATCATTAGTTTTAGAACAAGTAATAAAATGAGCCATCTTATTAAACCTATCGACAAGAACGGATATGTTATCTTTGCCACTTTGAGAACGTGGTAAGCCCAATATGAAATCAATAGAGATGTCAGTCCAAGGCTGATTAGGCATAGGTAATGGAATATATTCCCCATGGGCATCACTCTAGACTTAGCCTTTCTACATGCAATGCATTTATCACACACAGTTTGCACATCATGTTCATCTTAGGCCAATAAAAATGTTTATGCAAAATGTCCAAAGTTTTCTTAACACCGAAGTGTCCCATTAAACTGCCCCCATGTGTCTCCCTTACCAAAAATTCACGTATAGAACTTTTTGGCACACATAATTTATCCTTCTTAAATAATTATCATTTACGCCTATAAAAGTCTGTATACCCGATTCAGCACAAGCTGCCCAAATTTGATCGAAGTCAGCATCATGTTCATACAAGTCTTTCATGCATTCAAAACTAAGTAGTTTAGTATGTAAAGAATTCAACAGAGAATACCTTCTAGATAGAGCATCGACCCACCACGTTTTCCTTACCCTACTTGTTTTTGATGACATATGGAAAGGACTCGATGAACTTCAACCATTTGGCATGCCTCTTATTTAACTTCCCTTGCGTCTTCAGATACTTCAGACTCTCATGATTGGAATGAAAGATGAACTCCTTAGGCAATAAATAATGTTGCCACATTTGCAATGTCCTGACTAGGGCATATAACTCCTTGTCATACACGGGATAATTTAAGACAGCATCATTGAGTTTCTCATTAAAGTAGGCTATTGGTTTGGAATCTTGCATTAACACACCACCAATACCTTTCCCGGAATCATCATATTCGATCTCAAAAACTTTCTCAAAATTAGGTAATACTAACAAAGGTGTGTTAGTTAACTTACCTTTCAAAGTTTGGAATGCCTGCTCATGTACTTTAATCTATCTGAATTCGACATTCTTCTTGACAAGATCATTTAAAGGAACAGCAATGGAGCTAAAATCCATCACAAATCGCTTGTAAAAGCTGGCTAATCCATGGAAGCTCCTGACTTCATTGGCATTCATTGGTGTTGGCTACTCCCGAATTGCCTTCACTTTCTCCTCGTCCACAACTATTCCATTTATACCTACAACAAAACCAAGAAAAACCACAGTTTCTATACAAAAAGTGCACTTCTTTAAATTGGCATATAATTAGTTTTCCCTTAAAATATTAAACATACATTACAGATACTGTACATGGTCATCTAATGTTCTGCTATAAATTAAAATATCATCAAAATAGACGACAACAAACTTTCCAATGAAATGTTGCAGAACATGATTCATTAATCTCATGAAAGTGCTATGTGCGTTTGTTAACCCGAAAGGCATTACCATCCATTTATATAATCCATGCTTAGTTTTAAATACTGTTTTCCATTCATCCCCTTCTTTCATATGAATTTGATAGTAGCCATTCTTTAAGTCAATTTTAGAAAATAAACATGCATCATGCAATTCATCAAGCATGTCATCTAGCCTAGGGATATGATGTTTGTACTTAACTATGATTTTCTTGATTGCCTAGTAGTCAACACACATGCGCCACATTCCATCCTTCTTTGGGACTAGGATGATAGGAATTGAACGTAGGCTGAGACTTTCTCGAATAAACCCCTTCTCCATCAATCCGTCAACTTGCCTTTAAATTTCCTTAGCCTTCTCAAGTTTAGTTTTATATGCTGACCGATTAGGAATAGATGCGCCTAGCATGAAATCAATTTGAATCTCAATCCCTCGTAGGGAGGTAGGCCTTACAGCACCTCTTCAGGAAACAAGTCTTCATATTCTTGCAATAAAGACACAACCATACTAGGCAATAAAGGGTTAAGGTCAGTATTAGTAAAATATAAATCCTTATACATAAGTACAAGTAGTTGTTTATTTGCTAGCATTGCATTCCTGACCTCACTTTTTCTAGCCATGTTCTCTACACTCTGTGTTTTAGATTCTTTTCCCTCTTTGTACACTAGTGTTTGTTTCTCACTTTTTCCTTTCTTTTCACTCTTCTCTCGTACACTCAAGTGTTTCTGTTGGAATTCCTTTACAATCCTCACTTGAACCTCACAAGCTTCCTATGTTTTTTATGGAGTTATAACCACTTTCCTTTTGTTTAGCATGAAAGAATATTGATTCTTGTCCCCATCGTAAATCACCTTTCTATCAAATTGCCACGGTCGCCTTAGTAATAAGTGACTAGCCTGCATAGGAACCACATCACACATTACTTTATCTTTATAACTCCCTATGGAAAAGGCTATAAGAACCTGCTCGGTCACCTTCACTTCCCCACACTCATTCAACCGTTGTAATTGATATGGCCTTGGATGTTTTACAGCTTTCAACTGCATCTTATCCACTAGTAGAGTGCTAGCAACGTTAGTGTAGCTACTACTATCAATTATCAAACTACACCCCTTGTTTTATACATGACATCGTGTATGAAATATATGTTCACATTGGATCCTCTCACCGTCCTCCTGGGGTTGTACACTAAGTACTTTTCTAGTGACATATAACTCCCACTCACGGGTCCCTCTAAATCAACATCCTCATACTCGTCTGACGGTGACACCTCATCCTCCTCAAAGCTGACGCTCTCACATCTCCATTGTCATGAATAATCATAGCCCTTTGATTTGGACATTAAGATGCAATATGCCCAAATCCCTAACACCTGAAACATTTGATATCTCTAGTTCTGGAAGAGGGTTTAGTGTCAGTTTTACCTTTAAATGTAGCAACTGGACTCTTAGCCTTTACGTCCTCTTTAGGCTTCAAATTCGTGGAGTTCTTCTTCCAGTTGGACTTTCATGAAGAGTTGGAAGTCACCCCAGACCTTTGATTACTCTTATATTTCAATTGTCGCTCCACTTTGATCGTCCTATGCAACAATTCTTCCATATCTAAATAATGGTGTAAGTCTACTACATCAGCAATCTCCCGGTTTAGCCCATTAATGAATCTAGCCATAGTTACCTCATCATCCTCTTCCACTCTGGCCTTAATCCTAGCTATTTCCATTTCCTTATAGTAGTCCTCTACACTCTTGGACCCTTGTGTTAATCCTTAGAACTTCCTAAGTAAATCCCTATGGTAATGACTAGGGATAAACCTCTTCTGCATTATAGTTTTCATCTCTTTTCAAGTACTAACAGGTCGCTTTCCATATCTACGCCTATTATGCACTAACTAATCCCACCACACATTAGCATAGTCTATGAACTCAACTGCAGCCCAAATTTGATTTTCTTCTCCTCAATATAGTTATGGCATTCAAAGACATGATCCATCTTTCTCTCCCACTCCAAGTATAAATCTGGATCATTCTTTCCTTGAAACGAGGGTATCTTCATCTTAATACTCCCTAGATTATTGTCCTACCTATGGGTGTTCCTCTTTCCCTCACGTAATTGTATTCACCAGATTCAGATTCCTTACCTTCTTCTATCCTAACTCCTCCTCTCATTGTCTACTTACACCTTGCCTAACAGTGGTACTACTAGACGGTTCTTTACTCCTTTCCATTTTATCAATCTTTTCATGGATTTGTTCAAGCTCACCACTTAAGATCCTTTTCATTTCTCCCATCAACGCCTCAAACATCACCCTATTCTCATCTCCTCCATTCTCACCTCCAGTTGTGTTTTGTCCCGACATATTTCTATAGTCAAGCAAATAGTTTAGTAACACAATTAAAATATGTTCTCACAATCCACTTGTGTTTATCTCTCAACAATAATGTCCTCATAACCTGCTCTTACAATTCTTTGCTATGAACTCGAATTGGAAAACTCCCCAACGTAATCACTAAGTCAAAACCTATTGATCACTTGTCGGTTCCAAGTCACGGTACAATGGAGAATAATTGCAATTCTAATGGATATGAACAGACACTCACTACTAATTTGGAAACACAAGTCAAAGCAATCCCTATTCACGTAATTTAAAAGACACACAATTTGCACCGAATGTAATAAGAAGTATGAATGCAATTCGAATGCACAATCGGAAAAACAAAGATATGTGTTACGGATGGGAAATTTGGAAAGTGTATTATGACCCAATTGAATTGTAACTTGCCAAAACAAAGATTTTCTTTTGTGATTTTGGCAATTGGGTCTTCCTTACAGCCGGATATGAAACTTTTTTTTTTTATATACGTATTCTTCAAAGAAATAATAAGAATGAATCACAATTAAATTGCAATGAACTAAGATAGTATTGTTTGTTGTCGGCCACCAATAATTTTCTATGACCGAATCAATTTTTTTTTTTTTTTGGTATGAATCTGGGGTTTATGAACAAAAGTAAGGAATTGAAACAACAAGAAATTAAACAAAGACAGAGGTTACTTGATTCAAGAAGCCAAAGCTTGATACCAAATGATGTGTGAACCCTAGGTATGTTAACCTAAAACCCCGACGATCGCAATTGAAATCAAATCTTAAGGAATGTCTTGAATAAATAGAACAAAAACTAGACCCCAATCACATCTGTTGATGAAACCTAAGTTATTAAAGGAATTTCCCCAATAAATTTGGGTTTTGAGAAATCCAAAGGGAGTTCTTTCACAAAGCCAAGGAGGGTTTTCTTTTCAAAGAAAAGATGTTTTTTTTTTTTCAATAATTCAATAATGATGATGTGTGTGCCGGACCCCCTCCTCGGTGATATAAGGCTATTGTCGAGTCTAATTTTTGAATTCCATTCTAATCGATTTAGACTAGACCTATGCTAAATCTAATATAGATCCTCGACTTGAGTTAGGAATTTCGTTTGATTTTGGAGTCGCCACCCAACTGTTGTTGGGAAATGTTGAATTAAGACTAAATGAGCGGATTAGCTTAATTTGGCCCACTAGTCGTCGTTATTTTCTCTTTTCGTTTTTGTGAAAAGAGGAAAAGGGAAAACCAGAGTTTCTAAGTCTAGAGGCTAACCTATTAAAACCTTTACGGTTACCACCTAATCTCTTGAAATTGTTTCTCTTTGAAATGTGTTTTTTTTATTTTTTGTTTCTGTTACTTTTTATTATGTTTTGGAATTATTTCAAAGAAAATGATTTTTCATTATTTTTATGGTTGAACCCGAATGGTGCCTACGTACCTGCTACTCCAGGATCAAACAAGCCGTAGTTCGCTTTTCTGAAAACTTTAAGTTGGTTTGTAAATTTTAATTTATGAACCTCTTTAGTTTATGTTCTTACCATTTTTGGGATTTTTTTTCTAAAAAAAACTTCTAAGCCTAAGCTTTGATTTATTTTGAAAATGATTTTAGGAAAAACATCAATTTTGGTTTTATTTGAAGAAAAGGTTTTTTCTAAGTGCTAAAACTCATTTTTTATGATTCTTTTATAATTTTTGAATTTTTTTAATGATTTTTATGTTTTTTTTGTTATTTTTGTGATTTCTGAGAATTTTGTGGATTTTTGTGATTTTTGGGAATTTTTGTTGATTTTCGTGATTTTTGGGAATTTTTATTGATTTGTGATTTTGGTTTATTATCTATCTATTTTGACATCTAAAATTTTATTATTATTTTCCTAATATTTTTTTTTATTTTTCTTATTTTATTATTTATTTTACATTATTAAATCCTAAAAAAAAAAACCTAATTTCTACATTTTCCTCTTATTGAAAATAAAACCTAAACCAACAAATAAATAAAGGGCTAAAGAAATAACAAAATAATAAATTCGAAATAAATAAACAAAATAAATAAATATAAATAAAAATCTGGAAAACCCGACTTACCTGGGTTCGGGTTGGTGCGCGGGTCGGGTCAGTCGGGTTGAATCGGGTCGGGTCGGATCGATCGGAAAATGGCGGGGGGAAGGCTCGTTCACGGCGTTCCAGGGGCCCTTTTGCAGCGGGTGAGATGTCGAATCCTAGCTTCTCGAGGTTGCTGAATCCAATGGTGGCGGTGGTTTGCTCCAGATCGCCCCCTGATGGTGGTCCAACTTCGGCCGGTGCTTCGCGATTTTGGGTCTCCTCCGTACTCTCCGATTTTCACTCTTTCCTCACTTTCTCTCAATTGTGATTCGGTTGTGGCTTCCTCCATTCGATTCCTATTTATAGACACTTGAAACCAAGCTGGATAAGCTCGGATTTCCCCCGATTGAAGCTGATCGGATTTTCGGTTAGAAAAACTAACTCCGATTTGTGTAAATCCTTTGATTTGTTGCGATTTGATTCAATTAGATAATGTTTATTTATTTCTGTTGAAGACTGTGGATTTGTGCAAAAAATCGAATCGAAACGGCCGAAATTCGAATTTTCTCTTCCGCTGGCGATCTTGGACCCGAGGTAGACGATGATCACGCGCCCGGCGCGTACGTTTCCTCCAGCCAATCGGATGCTGCCACGTGTCCTGGATAAGTGAAAAAATTGCAAAATGCGGAAACTGCTCCTCCCGCGATTCGAAACCCTAACCTCGCACCGCACCGCACCTTAGCCATGGTCCGGACTAGCTGAGCTAACCCACTTTCTGATTTTTCTTTAAATTTTGCAAATGCATATAGCAATGCGATTTTTCTATTTTTTTGTATTTTTTGAAAATTCCCCAAATTTTGTAAAATTGTTTATATTTATTATTGCTATTTCTGAAAACATTTTTTAAAATTGATGTGTTTTCCTATTTATTTTTATTTTTTAAAATATTTTATTATTTTTGATAAATTAGAGAAAAATTGGAAAAAATTTTGGGGAAAATTTAAAATTGATTATTATTGAAAATTATCGATTTCTAAGGGAAAAAATGGGTGGGGTTTTCAGGTATCACACAACCAAAATAATAACTAAGTTACCTAACATAGCTTGCAGCCATACTTCCTATGGATCGAAACATCTAATCAATTATGCTAAAATATAAACTAAACAAATTCAACAAATAACTAAATCGAATCAATTGTTCCCTTTTTGGTTTTAAAAAAATATATCTATTCTAGGACTTTCAAATCCTTGCATTCCTCTATGGAAACGGAACCAAATTGATAGGTGTTGGTTCTCTTTTTTGTAATTTGATTCTTTAGCTTGTAGGTTCATGATTAGTCCCTTTTAAGGCATCAAATTTATCCTCTTAGCTCAGCTTGATCATTGGGCCTCCAATACCTTGCAATGGATCTTAGGGTTTTGGTTTCGTCCCCTTAGATGCTAATTGATCTCATTATTTTGGTTTTTTCATCCTTAGAAAGTCTTAGATATATAGTTTAATGCGTTTAGATAAAGCAAGTCATGTAGTGCTGCAAAATTTCAGTGTTTTAAAGGCTTGGGGATTGGTCATATATATGTTGAGCACAATGAGGGAAAATTTCCCTGCATATTTCTAGTGAATGGGACTTGAGTAGTGGTATCAAGACAGACTTGGAAGAGGAGGGGGGTTTTGGAGGTTGATTGTATTTCAGATGATGAAAGATGAGGAAGTATTAGTAGCTTAAAAAAAAGAAAAGGTTCTTCATTGCTACCGAGGGTAGATATTTAGTGGAGGGTTTTGAGATTTTTGTACATGTAATTTTGAGGATTATAGGAATGAGATGCGTAAAATGGGAACAAAAAATGAGAAACAAGAGGTAAAAGAAAAGTTTGATTTGGATAGTGATTATTTATTTTCTAGTGCTAAGGGGAAGTCTTTATTTTGGATTCTAGTGAAAGTGGTGACAATGTACGACCACATTGTAGAGTTAAGAATAGAGATTATTTTGATCCTCATACAAAAGCTCCACATATATGCATTAGAATGGTTTTCAAAATTTTAGGGGTTTTAAAAAAAATATGGTCCCCTTTGTTTTTCAT